>JARHVA010000313.1:60000-290000 GCA_037957365.1 Torreya grandis | reverse complement strand
AAGTTTACAATTTCTATGATGGGCCTTATGATAGAAGTGTGACACAATATTCACATCAAAATAGATATTGATATAAGTATAAGCCAATATAGAAGGATTCCAACCAATTTCCCATACATTGCACCATCATCAAAGTAAAATAACACTTGGAGGAAATATTATTTCAATATTGAAAAGGAGTCAATGTGGACTCATGGTCTTCCATGTTTAAGTGATATAGTATGTTTTGAGAATACTTAGATTAAATGATGAAAGTTTATTTTTTGAACTATGAAACCTAAAGGCCAAGGAAAAAATGTTACAAACCCAAGTCTATCATATCAAATTACTTCATTAAACTTGATTTCATATCAAGAATATGTTTTGTGTAATTCCCTATAATGATTAATTCATCAACAAAGAGGAGAAAAGGTAGGATTTGCATGTCTACATTTTTTGTCTACAATTTGGCATTAGAGGGACTCCATGTAAAACCAAAATTGATTAGAAACAAGTTCATATTCTCATATGATACTCAAAGATCCTATTTCAATCTATACAAGGATTTTTCAATTTACACACATAAATAGATACCTTGCTTTGGAGGGACCTTGAGGTTGGGACATGTATATTTATTCCTATAAATTTCCATGTCAAAAAGAAATTTTGGCATCCATCTGATGGATTTCCCAACCTTATGTTTTAGTCAAGGAGAGAACTAGCCTCATGGAATTAATCTTTTAAATTAGAAAAAAGTTTTCATGGTAATTTAAACATTTAACTTATGAAAAAAAATGTTACAATCTTAGCTTATATGTGTAAATGGACCTATACTTGCACTTCACTAATTTTCTTCCTTTCAAAGGTGGAAACAAGTCCCACATTAAATTATTTTTTTTAGAAATAAGTTATTATTACATAGTCACTTCTCATTTAGGATGTTTTATAAGATTCATTATAAGTATTTGGATATTGACATACTATAAATTGTTACAAGCATGTAGTACCAAACTAATGTTTTGATCTACTTTGGCATAAATTGATAGAATCCCCTACTAATGCACCAACATCATCATGAACTTCATGAACCCATTTTGGTTGAGGTTTCATTTGTTTTACAAGTGTATTTTGAATGAATTATGGAATTTGTGGTGGAGAAGCATGATATCCCTTGTATGCCTCATCATCAAAACTATAATGATGCTCAAAATGAAAATCATCTAAACTACCCTATTCTTCATAAAAGACATCATAAATTATGTCTTTGCCTGGAAGCAAATAAAAGAGGAGGATAATATATTGTCTCATAAGTTTAATACCCCTCGAGTGAATATTTTAGATCTTATTGATTGATTAACTTTACATTGTGTTTTATGTTTTATTGACTTCCTTATGTGTATGTTTGTGCACATTGGCTCAGTTAGTTCAAATTATAAAGCTTAAGAACACATACTATTATCTATATCTCAAGTTTATTATTTATGGTAATTTATATATGCATGTTTCTATTCCTTAAGGTTTTAACAAAAAAAACTATTGAATTATTCTCACCATTTCCTTCATATTATATTCAGGAGAACATAACTGACATCTCTTTGAAAAGATTATTTATTTCTCCATATACTTTTTACTTTGTAATATTCTTGTCTCATATTCTTACTAAATAGCATGTAATAATTTATTATGTAATTTTTTAAAAAAAATAAGAATATATAGCACACCATCTATATTTATTTCAAAGAATACATGATAGGAGAGGTATTCCCAAGTCATAGATTCATGATTAAAGTTTTTTAACTTTCACATATTTGATTATAATTAAGTTCAATAAACTTTATGTCTTATAAATCTTCTTGTAACTAATACAACATCAAAATATTTATCAATTATTTTTCATGCATCATTATAGGGTTTTTCATTATGGGCATAAAGGATTATCAATGAAATAAAATTTCAAAAAATGATTGAAGAAAAAAAAAAAAAAAAAAACAATGTTAGGTCAAAGAAGTAGCCCAAAGGATTGGTAGGGCATCTTATATTCTTGTTATGCTTCTTCAAAATATATTTTGTAATGGATATGTAAACATGTTATTAGAATTCTATTTTCATATTTCTAATAGTTTCTTGGTTTTGAAGCTTCTCCCAATATCTAATAATAAATAAAGGTTAAAGGGGAAGTTTTTATCTTGTCAATAGGATATATGCTACACCCTTAACCTTTGGTGTATCTTGGGATATGTGTGGCTGATTTATGGCATAGATACCTCTTTTATATTCTTTTTAAATTTTTCTATGTTCTTAGTTAGGTTGGACTATGGAATAACCATGGCTAAGTAGACTATATATAAGAGGTAGTACTTAGTCTTTGATCATCACATTAAGTATTCTTCTCATAGTGAATAGTTGATGAGGTTTCCCCCTTGAAGTGGATTTTCTATATTATCTTGTATTCTAATTTGCTATCAATTATTCCAGTGTGATATCTCATATTTTCTTATTTTGTGTGATATAAAATCATTTTTTGAAAACATCTAAGTAATTTCATTATAAGTGGTATCAAATATTTGAGTTGGGAAAATTTACTATGACATTTTTTTTGGATATGGCGAGGTACAAATTTTATGAGGTGAAAGATAAAATAATAACTTGCAATCTGGGAAGAATTCTTTTTTTTGTTAGCATAGTATTGTTCAAAATGCTTTTTTGAAAAAAAAAAGTCTATAATTTTTTTTAACCTTGCATAATTTTAGTCATTAGAGTCATCTCAATGAGATGATCACAATGGTATATTCTACCGATACACTTTTTTATGCCAAAAGTTTTTACCCTAGTGCATAAAGGTAGTCATTAGATTCATCTTGGTAAGGTGATCAAAATGGTACCATCCCCTAATACACTTTTTTTAGTAGAAAAACCATCCTATGGTTTGTATATGGCTAGTCCTTCTACATGGGGATAAAAAGGGGGGAAAGAAACTCCTAAGACTCCTTTCAGTGACATGAAATTTGGAACTTCAGATCTGTTGATTTCTCAAATTCAAAATAACATAAAAGGATTGGTGTGGCATGATGACTTTATTTCAATTCAAATTGATGTTCCAAGGATGCATGAAGAGATAAATGGGTTCACAATCAATTGAATCATATCACTACTTCATTGGCTACTCTTTCATCTTAGTTATAGTCAAACAACCCTCCACTTCAACATTTGGGTCCTCCTCCTCTCAACACTAACAAATCTAATTCTAGTGTGAAATTTATGTTGCCTAAAGTAGACATGCCTAAGTTTGATGGTAAGGATCCTCTCACTTAGATTACCCAACTTGAGAATTTATTTTATCTACATCAAACTCCTAGTTCTCAAAAGGTGATCATGGTGTCTCTATATCTAGAACCTAAGGAGTTCATTTGGTATCACTAGTTATGTGCTCAAAATAAAAAAATGGTGCTCTTATTACATATTCTATTTTCACTAATGATTTATTGGATCATTATCATAATAATGTCTTTGAGAACTGCTTTAACTAGTTAGCTAAACTATGGAAAACATGAACTGTGAAGGATTATATTCATCAGTTTTAGAATATATCCTTACAAGTGGAAGCCATCAGTAAGGAAAATTTTACTAATCTATTTTTGGTTGGTCTCAAAGATAACATCCAATTGGAGGTTTGAATGTTTAACCCAGCATATATATTATAAGTTATCCCATAGGCATGCATGACAGAGGAAAAAGAGATGGTCAAATGGAAAACCTTCACTATTAGGCATGATCTCACCTTTTCAACATCATCATATCCTCAACCCACTAGACTGACACCTCAAAAAATTTAGGAGAAGTGAGCCAAAGGGTTTTATTATGGTTGTAACATCAAATGGAGAAAAGACTATCACTATGCTAAAAAGAAGTTATTTTACATCAAAGGTGCCAATAAGTATGATGATGATGAGGAAGCACTTGGAAAGGATGAAGAAGGTCCTGAGGAGGAATCTAATGACTCTCAACCTACTATTTACCATCATACCCTTTCAGGTATTAGTACTCCCCAAACTCTTAATGTGGTGGGTTTCTTAAAAATTAGAAGATCACTGTTGTGATTGATTATAGGAACACACACAACTTCATCAATAATAAGTTGGTTGCTCACTTGAACTATTTCATTTATCCCACTCTAGATTTTTAGGTCATGATTGTAGATGGAGGTACTATCAACTGTTTAAGAAAATTCCATAGTATTAAGTTTGCCATGGAAGACTACTTGTTGGATTCTCCTATGTTTTCTATTCCCATGGGAAGAGCTAGCATTATTCTTAGAGTATAATGGATCACCATCTTGGGTGATATTGAGATGAATTTCCAAGAATTATTCATGCATTTTCATTCTGATAGAAGGACATTTGAGCTAAGGGGATTAAGGACTAAATCTCCACAACTTGTTTGCTCCCATCAAATGACAAAGATTTTTTGAAAGGGTGTTGAAGGATTTTTAGCTTGCTTGTTTTCCATCAAATTTCATCTCACTTAGCCATCTACACCTCCTAATATATAATTGATTGATGCCCATTCAATTATTTTTGGTGACATGTCGAAAGGACTTCCACCTAGCCACATGCATGATCATGCTATCAAACTTATTCCTAATAGTAAAGCACATAAAAATAGGCCATACAAGTATCCCTATGCTTAAAAAAGTGAAATTGAAAATATGGTACAATAAATGTTAGATGTAGGAATCATTCACCATAGCCAAAGTAACTATTCTTCACTAGTTGTCATGGTACAAAATGAAGATGACTCTTGAAGGATGTGCCCTGACTACATGGAACTCAACAAGTAAAATATCAAAGATAAGTTTCATATTCATGAACTAAAATGTCCTCTTTAGTTTATCAAGTTAGATTTGCATTCTAGGTATCACCAAATCCAAATCTGTGATGAAGACATACCTAAAACTACTTTCAGGACTCATGAGGGCCATTATGAGTTTTTGATTATGACTTTTGGGCTAACAAATGCACCATCTACCTTTCAAAGTTGATGAATACTATTTTTAGGACATTTTTGAGGAACTTTATTCTAGTATTTTTTGATGATATCCTCATTTACAGTAAAAATTGGGAAGACCATTTTCACCATGTAAAATAGGTACTCTCAATTTTGGAACAACATCAATTATATGTCAAACCTTCTAAATGTAATTTTGGAGCTTGTGAGGTTAAGTATTTGGGTCATCTAGTTTCACATATAAGAGTAAAAGTGGATCCTAAAAAAATACAAGGGTGGATTAGCCATTTCTTAAGACACTCAAACAAGAAAGGGGATTTCTGGGGCTAACTGGTTACTATCACAGGTTTGTCAAAAATTATGGTAACAGAGCAACCCCACTCACATATTTTTTGAATAAATACTCATTTTAGTGGACTGATATAGCTACTAAGGCATTTTAAAAATTGAAATTGGTGATGTGCACCACTACAGTGTTGGCTACTCCTAATTTTTCCAAGACTTTTTTGGTTGAATATGATGCATCTAGGTATGTTATGGGTGTTGTACTCATACAATAAGGTAGACCACTTACATTTGAAAGTTGTCAACTGAAGGGTAAACATTATCACAAGCCAATTTATGAGAAGGAAATGATAGCCATTTTGAATGTAGTCAAATAATGGAGACATTATTTGATGGGTCATCACTTTCAAGTAAAGATTGATCATGATAGTCTCAAATATTTTTTGAAACAAAGGTTATCATCTGAAGAACAAAAAAAATGGGTGACTAAGATGTTAGGCTTTGATTTTAAAATAGTTTACAATAAATGCAAAGAAAATGTAGTGGTAGATGCACTATTTATGAAGGATGAATTGAGGCCTTAATATATGCTATGACTATTATATAGGTATATTGGCTAGAGAAAGAACAATCAAAATAGGATAAGGATAGTGCTACCCATGATTTGATTTAGAATATTCAACAAGGTTTGAGTGGATTTTAAAAATTCACATGGAAGGGTGATGCATTATGGTATAAATATATATTATACCTATGTAAGAATTCTCTTCTTAAATAGAAAATCCTCCAGGAACTTCATGTAACTCTAATTGGGGGTCATTTAGGATTTTTTAAAACCTATCATAGAATCAAGTAGGACTTTTTTGGGGAAGAAATCAAGGGGTATGTCCAAAAATATGTGGCTAAATGTATGATCTATCAAAAAAATAAAGGAGAAACCATCAAAACCCCAGGTCTTTTGTAGCCTTTATCCATCCTATTCCAACATTGGGAGGGGGTGTCTATGGATTCTGTTACAAGATTATCTATATTTGATGGTCAAAATGTTATCATGGTTGTGGTATATTTTCTTAGTAAGTATGCTCATTTCTATTCTTTATCATATCCATTTGTTTTTAGTATAATAGCTTCTATTTTTTTCAACATAGTTCATAAATTACATTGTACCCCTAAGATCATTGTCAATGATTGAGATCCCATATTCACTAATAATTTTTGGAGTGAGTTATTTACATGTTTGGGAATCTAGTTGGCTCATAGTTCATCCTATCATCCTCAATTTGATATACAAATTGAGGTAGTAAACAAATGTTTGGAAGGATATCTCTGTTGTTTTGTTTTTGATAAACAAGATAAATGGGTTCATTAGTTGCCACTTGTTGAATGGCGGTATTCTATTCATAGTTATTCCAAAATGTCTCCTTTTCTATCTCCATATGGATACCACCTACCATCCATCACTTCAACCTTAAAGTTACATACTAAGGTTCATTAAGTTGAAGAACATATTCACCATCAATAGGAGGTTCTTACCAGTTTTCATGAAAATTTAGCCATGGCCCAGAATCACATGAAACAATAGGTAGATCAACACAAAAGTGAAAGTAACTTTGACATTGGTGATTGGGTTTTTACTCACTTATATCCATATAATCATATGTCCTTGAATTAATAGTTAAAGGATAACAAGTTTTCCCCTAAGTAGTATTGGCCTTATCATATCTTGCATAAAATTGAGAGTGTAGCCTACAAGTTAGAGTTTCCTTCCTCCACTCACATACATCTAGTATTTCATGTATCATGCCTGAATAAATTCATTGGACACAAAGTGGCTACCCAAACTGAGTTACCAAAATTATTTGAGGAAGGAATAGTTGTTATTGATCCTAAGGTGATCCTTCAAATGTGCACTAAGTAGTTGTGGTCTTGAGTGATTAAGGAGTACCTAATCAAATGGAAGAATCTACCCTTGAAGATTCTACTTGGGAGGATGAATTTTTTATACAAAAATGTCTAGAGTTGAATCAATTTTGAGGACAATGTTGTTTTGAATGGGAGGGCCATGTTATGCCCTTAACCTTTGGCATGTTTTGGGTTATGTGTGGCCGACTTGTGGATTACATACCTCTTTTATATTCTTGTTACATTTCTCTATGTTTTTAGTTAGGTTGGCCTATGGAATAACCATGGCTAAGTAGACTATATATAGGAGGTAGTGGTTAGTCTTTGATAATCATGTTAGCTATTCTACTCTTAGTGAATTATTGTAAAGGTTGCCCCCTCGAAGTGGCTTTGCCTTATTATCTAGTATTCTACTCTACTATCAATTATTCCTATGTGATCTCTCATATTTTCTTATTCTAAGTGATATAAAATCATTTTATGCAAACATATAAGTAATTTCATTATAATATATTTTCAACCTGATAATAAATTATCCCAACTAGAAACATTATCTCTTTGCCCTTATACACCATACTCAAAGGAAATTCAATAATTGAAATGATTGTTCTTCTCCTTGTGCTCCCAAACAAAAATATTATCCCCTACAATAAATTCAATGCACTTATGGGAAAAAATCCATAAATGTGATTTTTATTTTTTGGGAAGGGGAGGCATCATGAAAGGAAGTGTAAAATTAAAAAACAAAGATTGCTACTTTGGAGAGACATGAAAGGACATTTGGAGGAGGAGAAATTGAATAAAGGTAACATGACATTAAGTGGGATATCACACAACAAGCCCCACTAGAGAACCAACTATACACATATACAATTGGTGTATGTGACCACTCGATTTAACTTTCCAATTATGAGGAATAAAATAAATTCTCTTTGTATTTAGACATTGGGAACTGGAAATTAAAAAATGAGTTTATAAGTGTGTTTGACTTGCTTTTCACCATTTTCACTACTCTGATTAGGACAACACACCCCTCCAATATATTTTCAATTTCTTTAGCTAAAAATTGATCCATGATCATTCTCTATTATCTATTTATTATTCATATTTCATAACTTCATAATTTTAAGCTCATAGTGCCAAATTTGATATGATAGTGTTTAACCCTAAATTTTGATAAGGGTATATCTAGGGTTAAGGGGATTAGATTATATGTTACACAAAGGTGTCAACTAACCTAATAATCAAGCCAATTAATAGAAAATTAAGATAAACCATAATATAAATTTACATAACTAAGATTGATAAAAATAGTAAAGTATAACTATTGATAGATATCTCAATACATTGGAAATAAATTTTACATAGTTAGTTTACAGTGCACATGCAAGTCTGATATGGAACAAGTTAGAAGTGTAATAGAAGATGATCCTGGAACAATTATTAGATTTTTTAAATATTATTAATGTTACCCTAGACACTTGCATTAGATCTAGATAGTTATGTTGAAGTAGGTGTTTAAACATGACACAAGTGTCTTATACAAAATACTGATTAGATATGGATGTGACCACCTATATTTTTTTGGGTTTTCTATTTCCTTTATTCTGATGCCTTCATATTATTCACATAGGATATCACTTTGTATAAAATTATCAAACCCTATTTCTTCACCATTATAGTGATTATGATAAAAATGGTTTAATGGGATCATAGTGTCGAGCTACACCAATGACCCTTATATCAATGGGAGCTACATACATATCTTATATTCTAAATAATAATTCAAACTTATGTAGTTTTCCCCTACATGTTGGATTGTGTGTGCATAAGGATGTAATGTTTGATAAGAAAATACATGTAGTGATCAATCTTAAATCTTGGAAAATATGGCTCATGGGCTACTCCTTGAATGCTTCAAATTTATGGAAATACTACTCATATGAATAATATAGAAATAGAGATAAATAGGTAGGTTTTATCATTTGAATTCTTGATTAAGTACTTATTGCTATATGGATTTGTGAGTTGTATGTGATTTTTAGGTGATTACTAGGTGAGGAATTAATGACGGTTGATCTTGTATATATACCAATCTATTATGTAAATGTCTCACACTAAATAACTAGGCTAACCTTTAAGATGAGTTTATTTTGAAATTTTGAATGACTTTTGGGCACCATAAACTTTATAAGAATAGTGGACACTTGCATCCACACAAGTGTCTGTCTAGGACACAAGTGTCCAATGAGATAAAAAAATAGATATATGTATAGAACTAGAAGTAAAGGATAATAATCAGGCTAATATCTTTTTCCATAGTATATAAATCATAGACATTAAAATAAAAATGGTCAAACTAAGATATAAGTAGTTTAGGTATAAAGAGTCATGAACATGAGCCTTTCAACAATAGGTAGATCTAGAACTTAAAGGTACATCCATGATAGGTACTTTATAAGTGTACAAGACTGAGTTACTATATAAATCATATTTTAGTATCTACATTCCCCCCTTCAATCTAGTAAATAAATTACTAGTTTAAAGGGAAAAAATGTGAACCTGGGTGTGTATAACACACCTTGTATTTATTTGAGCCCATGTTGAGTAATTTTATGGTTAATAACCTACAAAAAAGACATTTTTATAGTATATAATTTTTATGTGAAATATGAAATTTAAATAATTTTAACTTTTTTAAAGTAAAAGGAGCAAGGTAATGAGTACATGTGTATGTCGATGCAACCATCTTGCCTTTTGGTAATTTGATTTGAAAGGATGCATTATTATGAAGCATTGAAGATAAGATTAAGAAAATTTTGAATATATACATGTTTATATAGAGATATTTAATAATACATACACCCAACCTTGGTGTAAAGGTGAGTTTTAGTATAGCCCTTGATATTGTTTCATCTCAATCATGCAACTCAAACATGTACATAATCTAGTGAGTGTGAGTGATTTAATAAACTCACATACTATATATAGTGAGGGTGGGTGATTTAATCAAATAAAACCTATAATTATGGTAAATTTAGTGTAATGAAATTACTTAGATGTTCACACAGAAAGATTTTATATCACATAGAATAAGTAAAGATGAGAGATCACATAACAATAATTGATAGTAGAGTAGAATACTAGATAATATAACAAAGCCACTTTGAGGGGGAAACCTCCAAAATAATTCAATAAAATCAAAATACTTAACATGATGATCAAAGACTAACCACTACCTCCTATATATAGTCTTCTTAACCATGGTTATTCCATAGGCCAACCTAGCTAAGAACATAGAAAAATGTAACAAGAATATAAAAATATGTATGTAAGCCACAAGTTAGCCACACATATCCCAAGAAACACCAAAGGTTAAGTTCATAACATACCACTCCCCTTCAAAACAACATTATCCTCAATATTGAGTCAACTCTAGATGTTACTACATAAAGGAGTCATCCTCCTAAGTGGCATCTTCACAGGGCAGATTCTTCCATTTGATCAGGTACTCCTTAATCACTCTATATCATAAATACTTAGTGCACATTTGAAGGATCACCTCAAGATAAATAATAACTCTTCCTTCCTCATCCAATGCTGGTATCTTAGTTTAAGTAGAAACTTTATGTCTAATGACTTTCTTCAGACATGATACATGAAATACTAGATGTATGTGAGTGGAGGAAGGAAACTCTAACTTGTAGGCCACACTACCAATTTTCTATAAGATCTAATAAGGCCCATAATACTTAGGGGGTATCTTGTTATATTTTTTCTATTGCTTTAAATACATCTACTTATATGGATGTAAGTGAACAAATACCCAATCACCAATGTCAAAAATGCCTCTCGATCCTATGTTGATCTACCTGTTGTTTCATATGATTTTGGGACTTGGATAAATTTTCATGCAAATTGGAAAGGACCTCTTATTGATGGTGAATATGTTATTCAAATTCATGAACCTTAAGATGGAACTTTAAGGTTGAAGTGATGGATGGAGGGTGGTATCCATATAGTGCCAAAAAAGAAGACATTTTGCAAGAAGTATGAATAGAATATTATACCATCATTCAACAAGTGGCAAACAATGAACTCATTTATCCTGTTTATCGAAAAAAAAACAAAGGATATATACTTCTAGACATTTTTTTACTACCTCAGTTTATCCATCTGATTGAGGATGATAGGATGAACTATGAGCCAACTAGGTACCCAAACATGCAAATGACTCAGTCCAAAAATGCTAGTGAAGATGGGATCTCTATCACTGACAATGATCTTAGGGGTACCATGCAATTTCTAAACTATATTGAGAAAAGTAGAAGCTACTGTACTAGCAACAAATGGCTATGATAAAGAACAAAAATGAGCATACTAACTGAGACAATCTACCACAACCATGATAAAATTTTGACCATCAGATCATGGTAACTCTGTAATGAAATCCATAAACACCCCTTCCCAATGTTGGCTAGGGATAGGTTTGGTGAGGTTTCCTCTCATGAATTTTTAGCTTATCTTCTAAGGATGAAACTAGGCCACTCACATCTATCATCTCACATGTGAGCCTTTACTAATTGGATATATTAATAGGTGCCCACTCTCTTTTGAACAGATCTAATGCATCTCTCAACTTATGAATAAGGTAAATAGGAACATATAGACCATGTCCCCTTTGTGATAAAGGCTACAAAAGACATAGGATTTTTATGGTTTCTCCTTTATTTTGTTGATAGATCATATATTCATCTACATATTTCTAGACATCCCCCTTGAATATTTCCCAAAAAAAATCCTTCTTGATTCTATGATAGGTTTTCAAAAACCCTGAATGACCCCCAATTGGAGTTACATGAAGTTCTTGAAGGATTTTTCGTTTAAGAAGAGAATTTTTATAGAGGTATAATCTATCTTTATACTATAATGCATCACCCTTCCATGTGAATTTTTCAAATCCACCCAAACCTTTCTAAAGATTCTGAATCAAATCATGGGTAACACTATCATTATCCCATTTTGATTGTGCTTCCTCTAGCCAATTTGCCTACAGAATGGTCATAGCATATAGCAATGTCTCAATTGATTCATCCTTCTTAGATAGTGCATCTACCACTATATTATCCTTGAATTTCTTGTAAACTATTTCAAAATCATATCCTAACATCTTAGTTACCCATTTATATTGTTCTTTAGATGATAACCATTGTTCCAAAAAATATTTGAGACTGTCATGATTAGTATTTACCTGAAATTGATGACCCATCAAAGAAGACCTCTATTATTTGACTGCATGAAAAATGGTTTCCTTCTCATAAATGGGCTTGTGATTATTTTTACCCTTTATTTGATGACTTTAAAATGGAATTTTTTTGCATTATTGCATGACTACACCACCCATACCATACCCAGATGCATCACATTCAACCACAAAAGTCATGGAAAAATTAGGAGTAACCAACACTGGAGTGGTGTACATAGCCAATTTTAATTTTTCAAATTCCTTGGTCACTATATTAGTCCAATGAAAGTATTATTTATTCAAAAAATATGTGAGTTGGGCTATAATGCTACCATAATTTTTGACAAACCTACAATAGTAACTAGCTAGCCCTAGAAATCCCCTTAGTAACTTGAGTGCCATAAAAATCCACTAGTTCACCATTGCTTGGATTTTTTTAGGATCTACTTTTACTCCTGTATGTGAAACTAGATGACCCAAATACTCAACCTCAAAATCTCCAAAATTACATTTGGAAGGTTTGGCATACAACTGATGTTATTCCAAAATTGAGAGTACTTGTTTCACATGGTGTAAATGATCTTCCTAATTTTTACTATAAATGAGGATATCATAAACAATACCAGAATAAATTTCCTTAGAAATGACCTAAAAATAGTATTCATCAAACTCTAAAATGTGGATGGTGCATTTTTTAGACCAAAATGCATAACCAAAAACTCCTAATGGCTCTCATGAGTCCTAAAAATAGTTTTGGGTATGTCTTCATCATGGATATATATTTGATGATACCTAGAATGTAGATCTAACTTGATAAAATAAATAAAACCATATAATTCATCTACTAAATCATCAATGATAGGAATATGAAACTTATCTCTGATAGTGTACTTGTTGAGTTCCCTATAGTCAGGTCACATCCTCCAAGTGTCATTTTTCTTTCACACCATGACAACTGGTGAAGAATATTCACTTTGGCTATGGAAAATGATTCTTGCATCCAACATTTTATGTACCATGTTTTTAATTTCACTTTTTTGGGCATAGGGATACCTATATAGCCTAATTTTTAGTGGTGTACTACCAAGAATAAGTTTGATAACATGATCATGCATGCAACTAGGTGGAATTATTATTGACATGTCACCAAAAATAACTGAATGGGCATCAATCACTTGTTGTAGATCAAGAGGTGTAGATGTATGAGTGGGTTGAACTTCCATGGAAAATAAGTGAGCTACAAATCCTTCAACACCCTTTCATATAATCTTTGTCATTTGATGGGAGCTAACAAGTTATAGATATTTAGACCTTAATCCCCTTAGCTCAAATGTTTTTGCCTTAGAATGAAAATGCATGAATAATTCTTTGAAATTCATCTCAATAGTGCTCAAAGTGGTGAGCCATTATACTCCCAGAATAATGTAAGTTCCCCCATAAGAATAATAAACATAGGATAATCTAACAAGTACTCTCCCATGTCTAGCTTAATACTATGGAATTTTCTTGAGTAATTGATAGTAACACCATTTGAAATCATGACCTAAAACTTTGGAGTGGGATAAAAAAAATAGTTCAAGTGAATATCCAACTTATTGTTAATGAAGTTGTGTGTGCTCTCAAAATCAATCAGAACTATGACCTTCTATTTCTTTAAGAAACCCACCACCTTAAGAGTTTGGGGAGTAATAATACCTAAAAGGGAATGATAGGAAATAGTAGGCTGAGAGTCTTTAGATTCTTCCTTAGGACCTTCTTCCTCCTCACCAAGTTCCACTTCCTCATCATCATCCTCACTAGCACCTTTAATGTAAAACAACTTCTTTTCAGCACAATGATGGTCTTTACTCCATTTGTTAGCATAACCATAACACAACCCTTTGGCTCACTTCTCCTTAATTTTTTGAGGTGTTAATCTGGTGGGTTGAGGATATGATGGTGTTGGAAAGGAGTGATCACAACTAGTAGTGAAGGTTTTAAATTTAACCATCTCTTTTTCCTCTACCATGCATTCCCATGGGATAACTTATGATACACATGCTGGGTTAAACATCATAACCTCTAATTGGATGTTATCTTGGAGGCCACCCAAAAATAGATCAGTCAAATTTTCCTCAATGATTTCTTCCACCCCTAAGGATAGATTCTAAAACTGATGAATATAATCCTTCATAGTTCTTGTTTACCATAGTTTGGATAACTAGTTGAAGTAGTTCTTATAGATATTGTTTTGATAATGAGCTAGTAACTCATCAATGAAAATAGGCCATGTAATAAGAGAACCATTATTTTTATTTTGAGAATACAACCAACGATACCAAATGAACTTCTTAGGTTCTAGATACAGAGATGCCACTATCACCTTTTGAGAACTAGGAGTTTGATGCAAATCAAATAAATTATCAATTTGGTTAATCTAAGTGAGAGGATTCTTTCCATCAAACTTACACATGTCCACTTTGGGCAACATCAGTTTCACACCATAATTGTATTTGTTAGTGTTGAGAGGAAGAGGACCTAAATGATAAAGTGGAGGGTTATTTGACTATAACTAAGATGAAAGAGCAGCCAATGAATTAGTGATTTGATTCAATTGAGTGTGAACCCAATTAATCTCTTTACACATCACTAAAACATTAGTTTTAACTACAACAAAGTTGTCATGCCATACCAATCCCTTTATGTTAGCCTAATGTTGAGAAATCAATGGATCTAAAGTTCTAGATTTCATGTCACCGATAGGAGTCTTGGGATTTTATTTCCCCATTTTTGTCCCCATGTAGAAGGACCAGCCATATACAAAACCTAGGAGAATTTTTACTCCAAAAAAAGTGTAGTAGGAAATGGTACCATTGTGATCACCTTTCCAAGATGAATCTAATGACTGCCTATACATACTAGGGTAAAATATTTTGTCATAGAAATTGTACTGGTAGAATATACCATTGTGATCATCTTGTCAAGATGAATCCAATGAATACAACTGTGCAAAATAATTTTTTTTTCCAAGACTTTTTTTTAATTTTTTTTTTCAAAAAAGTGTTTTGAACAATACTGTGCTGATAAAAATAAATAATTCTTCTCAGACTACAAGTTATGTTTTTTTTATCCTTCTTCTCACAGAAGTCATGCCTCACCAGATCTAAAAAAAATGCCCTTTCCCAAATCAAAGATACGATACCACTTGTAATTAAATTACTTATATGTTCACATATAAATATTTTATATCACACATAATAAGCAAAGATGAGAGATCACATAGAAATATGGACAACATAGCAGAATACTGGATAATATAACAGAGCCACTTTGAGGGGGAAACCTCCTCAATAATGTAATAAGAGTAAAATAATTAACATGATGATCAAATACTAACCAATACCTCTTATATATAGTATTCTTAGCCATGGTTATTCCATAGGCTGACCTAACTAAGAACATAGAGAAATGTAACAAGAATATAAAAAGAGGTATGTAAGCAACAAGTTGGCCACACATATCCCAAGACATGTCAAAGTTTAAGGGTATATAATTTATCTTTTTAATCAAATTTAACATATAATTTTGGTAATATTAATAAATTTAATCAACTTAACCTTCCAAAGGTGAACCAACTACTACATTAGATTGGCTGGTAATAGTTCATAATAGTCTATCTTGGGCATGATAACAGTCCATAATATATTTTAAATTTGGAAATTGATTTTAGTTTACAATTTTAGGTGCTATTTTCATGGCATATGCACTTCATATATGAGTCAAGCTAAAATTTGGGTATAATAATAATACCAATGCATAGAATGTTGCCACAAATATGAATATGAATCATATAAATGTGAAATATGATGAATTTTAAATCGATGCAAGTGTGGAAGACATGTTTCTATAACATACCCCTACTAAATTTGAGAAACCTAAGAACTTGTGTAAATGTGGTGAGCATTTTTAAATGACATTCCCCCACTATAATCTGGAGATGTTGAATATTGAATAATTGTGGAGATCGTGCTTTTTTAACATGCCCATACTATTATTTGGAACTATGAAAATGTTTAATTCACCTTTATGACATGACCCCCCTTTTAAGGTGAGGAGAAATAGAATATGTTAGTTACCTTACCTCAAAAGGGTAAGATAAATTTATAAGTTATGTATAGATCATATAATAACCAACATTTCATTAAATCTAGACACATGCTTAAGAATATCAACTTATAATATCTCCTTAAAATTGGAATTGAGTAAAACTTTTATTGTATTTGAAATATTTTATAGCTAATTTGGAAAATGTATAAATTAAAATATAATAATAGAAAATTAAATTTAAATATTGATACTATAAATTTAAAAAAGGATAATTTTAGGTTTTAATTTGGACTAGAATGTGTACAGATTTTATGAAATGATTGTTTGTAACATATAGGATAGTATATCTAGGTAGATATAACATTAAGACACACAATATGTGATCACATAAAGTTTTAAGATACATGATTTATATCATGAAAACATCTAGATAATAATAATAAAATATCATAAAGTAATCAAGCACACACATAAAAGCACTCAAAATAAAAACATAAGGAAACGGTCTAAGGAGAAATTATACAAGGGGCATGCTCAAATGACACAAAATCAAAGGGACATGACTTAGTCACATTTTCACAAATAATATAATGACATATTCACATGTCCACATACAATATATATAGACATATTCAAATGTCCAAATAGGCAAGCAAAAACATGGGGCCATATTCAAATGCTCAAACAAGCCATACAATGCAATATAATAATAATAATAAAAGAACATGTTTAATTAGTGTATAGAATATAGGCAACAAACACAAACATATAATACTATTTCCTAAACATATGTCTTTGTAAAATGTTAAGTACATAGTATATAAATTACATTGTGAAAGGTATAAGCATGGAAAGTGGCATGTGTATGTATATAAGCTCAAATATGATAATGGTAAGTGATTATATAATAATATAACATGGATTTATCATGATAAAAGAAGTAAATACCCTTAATGTACTTATGACATTTTTTTATTTAATTGGTTAACAATCGGTTTGAAGGGGCCTACTCCCTATATAACAGATAGTTGAAAGATAGACATTACAAAGAAATAGTATAAAAAGGGACCAAAATATAGAACCAATAGATAAAAACCCCTACCACAAAACTTATTCCAACTATCAACCAAAAACTCTAGGGATAGCTAAAAATAAATAAATAAATACAAACTATTTCAATTCAAAATAAAAGACTAATTACTTGGTCTCAGTACTAACACCTTTTTTATTCCTACCTTTGGTATGACTTATAATGAACTGGTTCTTACCTTCTTATCTTTTATGCTTGAGGCTAGAAGATTGAATCTTTGATTTCTCATCCTCAAGATCTCAAATAACCTCCTCCTCTCCACCACTTTGAGTAGATTTACCCTATGGAGTATGAACTGAATGATCCTTATGCATGTTTATAGCACATGACTCATGACTTAGGAGTCCTTTAAGATTTTCAAATTTGTCTCTAATTTCACCACATAAAAACTTCTGAATATCAATCTTCATGTGTAAATTTTGGATGGAATACAAGATTTCCACTTTGTCATTGAAACCAGAAACCCCTCTACCTTTTTTAACTAGTAGATGGACAAAGATATGACTCCTTGAATCTAGTTTGATTTCTTCTTACACCTATTTAGCAAAATCCCCAACATTTTGCTCTTCCTATTCATTACCAGAATCTAACTCAGTAAAGTAATCTTCCCCCTCTTCAAAATTTTCCTTCTCACTATGGATATCGATTATTTTAGTGATAATATTGGACCACTATAGCTCCTCATACTTGATTAGCAACAAAATAAGACCTTGATGGATTAAATTAGCTAATGGGTTATTTTTGAAATTTATCACCAAGGCATCCAAGCATTGTAGCAGAAAGAACATAATGTTGATGGTATGTCCTTTAAAGTGGTTGAGAAGGAGGAAGTGATGGGAAAAATTCATAGTATGTTTTCCCTCTAACGTGATATACCTCATAACCTAGAGGCAGACTTCAGGCCATTTCCTTGGTGGTTCGGCCCTCATGAAACCCTTCTAAAATGAAATCTTGGGTTTCTTTTTTTCCTTCTTGAAGAAAATGCCTAGAAGTTCTTCCTTTCATTTCTTGTAGTTTAAGGATTTTATGCTAGTACATTCCATCCCAGTATTCTCACCAATAAGCTCCAATGTACTTATGACATGAGTAGAGGGAAGGCCCAACATAAATATGTGCATATATCATGTATATGGGTATGCTTGTATCCAACTTAAATGAAGTGTAAAACATATGTGTATATAATAAAGGAATGTTATGACATCTACTAACATGGAGAAAAAAATAAATGTATTATAGATATTAAAACTAGGAACATGTTCAAAAAATTTAGAATTTTTGATTTTTTTGTATTTTGAAATTTTTTATTTTTTTAATTTTTTTTAAAAGTAAAAATATATCCAATTATCACATATAATATATGTTCATATGGAAGTGTTCTCAACACTAGAAATGGTATATAAAATTGGGGGTAATACCAAGGATAATGTATAGATGTAATATCTAATATTTTAGGATCTATGATAATCTGCATATGTATCATGGGGCTCTAAGATATTGAATAGGTAATAGAATGAGTAGGGTTTCATGAAACACATCATTTTATACTCTTTAGTTTATTTTAAGGATAAATAATATGAACATGTTTAGTTTCTATAGATATTTGACTATATTTCATAGTAGTAGATGAGGATTCCATGAAATCCACTATGTAGCTTTGATGCAATGGTATCTCAATTATGGGCCACCAAAGAAATGGGATTGCCTATTATTTACTCTTTCATAGAATAATAACCTTAGTAGGTTTGATAATTAGTTATATTATAATAAACTTCTCTTTTTAAAGTGGGTGTTCATATAGAATTTTAGGAAATATGACTACTCTATTGGTATTAATGTATTAAATATACCCATGCACTATGGAATGTTCTACATGGAGTTTATATATCTAAGATCATCCAATAATATATCAAATACTCTCATGTATGGAATAAATAATAAGGTAGTGACAACATGTTTTGGGATAACCTGTAAAGGTAAATATATCTCACCAATAACATGATGTGAGGTCCTATCAAATGATCTAACCAATTTAGTAGAAGGATACAAACTATCAAATGTATATCCCAAATGGGAAATTAATGTCATGGTGTAAACATTTTCACTTGTAATATTATCAATCATAACACTATGAATAAGATGGTAATCAAGGTATTCATGGATAAATAATGAATGAAGATCTAAGTTGTCATCCAAAATCTCATTGTCATCAAAATTAATAGATGGTGTCTAAACCATAGGAGGTATATGTCATGTGTAAGAACCCATAATCCCATCTAATAAGGACCCATAATGTGGTATAATATGATGTGCATTATATGCCATTTATAATTTTATATTCTTTTGAGAATGACCATATAAGGGATCACTAAACATATTTTGATTTTGATGGTCACAAACTTGTGACCCTAAATCTTTGGGATGATCATCAAATGTAAGTTTTTGGTTATCAAGAAGGTCTTGGATGTTATTCTTCAATGTATAACATTGGTTAGTATAACACCCAAGGCCTTGATGATAGTCACAATAAGCATTGGAATCATATCCATGAGGTATAGCTCTACTCATATCAACCTTTATAATAGGAAGGAGAGATATGAGATGAAAATCTACAAGCCTCTTAAGTAGTGAATCTAGAGACTTGAGTAATTGTGTAAATTGTCTCCTTAGTGAAATTGATAAGACAAACAAATTATTTTATTGTAATATTACATTAACAGTTGTAGTTACTTATTTTTTAGGTTCTGTAGGTTTGAACTTGTAGCTTGGTTTGATATGAAACATGGTATTAGATGTAGTCAATGTAATCTCTACATACTTAATCTTGTTCAATGAAATAAGTTTCATTTCATGATCTCTAACAATATGGCATAATCCATGAAAATATTTGAACTTTTATAAAATAATAAACTTATGTAATGGAGCAAGTAAAATTTTATTAAATATGTCTTGAATCTCCTTATCTTCTATTTGATTCATCATTTGGCCAAAAACATCTTATACCTCAAGAAATATTCATTGATAGGTTCATTAGTTTATTATTTAATCTTTAAAATTTGGGTTAGTATACCTTTTAAATAATGTTGATAGATAATTGTGCCAAAAATGATCCATAAGAAGTTGGAATGATTTTATTAATTGGATTGGAAAATCATTGAACCACCTTAGAGCATAGTCCTTTAGGTTCATTAAAATTAGTTTAGTCAAAATTTTATCATTGGAGGCATAATCAATGCATGTTACATGGAAATATTAGAGTTGATGTTCGTGATCATCCTTTACATTATAAACTATGAAGTTGGGTGAAATAAATCTAATTAGAAAGGGGTGAAAATACATATCAAGTGCAAGAGGGTTATGCAACACCTCTTGTGAATCAATAGCATAAGGTGACTTCATATAATTTTTCTCTATATTTGTAACCTTATCTTGAAAATGTTTTTTTAGTTTGGACAAGATCTTTCACATGTTGATCATTACAGATTAAATTTTGAGAATTCACCCAAGGATGTGTACCCATGGTTTGAGTTGATATAGGCATTGGCATTAGTTATTGGGTTGAATTTCCAATGTTTCCCATGGAAGATGTAGTAATAATAGGATTTTTTTTAGGGAATAATGGTGTAAAAACATAAAAAGTGACCCCATTAGGGTTACATGAATATGGGTATGTCTTATAGCTCTAATATCATGATTGATAGATGCACCTAGTTCATCTATGTTTTTTGATTGTTTAATTTCCATTATGGTTTTTATGATCTCATCAAAATCTTAAGGGTTTTTTTATTCTCTCTCAAAATATAGAAAGATATTGTACATGATCTTGATCTATTTTTTCATGTTCATTAATTGCATGATATTTATTATTTTCATGATCAAAATCTTCTTCCATGATAAGATCTTTAGTATCTTGTTTAGTTTCATTATTGGCACTTTCATTAGGCATAAGATTTTATAATTAATTGGTTTGAGCAATCTTAGGTGGAAAGAGAGGAAGATCCAAGTGTTTGATATAAACACCACCTAATCTATGTTTATTCATAGGTCGCATAAAAATAATAGAATAAATATTAAAAATAAATGAAAAACTTTAAGATGTTGAATACCCTAGGGAAAACTAGGGTTTATATAAATATACATAAGTATCAAGTTCATCAAATTTTAACCCTAAATTTAGATATGTGTAGTTATCTAAAGTTAAGGGGATTAGATTATATTTTATATGAAGGTGATGAACTAACATAATAAGTAGGCCAATTAATAGAAAACTCAAATAAACTACATTTTAAAATTATACAACTAAGATTGCTAAAAATAGTAAAGTACATTTGTTTATAGATATTTTAATGAGTTGGAAATAAAGGATACTTAGATGGTTTTATATGTGTATGCAAGTTTGATATAAAATAGGTTAGAAGTGGATTAGAAGATGATCCTAAGAAAGTAGTTAGATTTTATAAATATTCTTTCTATGGCCTCAGATGCTTGCATCAATTCTGAATAGTTGTATTGATGTAAGTTTCGAACCATGACATAGATATCCTATACATAATAATGATTGGATTTGGATGTGACCACCTAGAGCCTTTTGGGTTTTATCATTTTTATTTTGATATATTCATATTGAATGCATGTGTTATTTCTCTTTGTCAAATGATCAAACCCAAGCTATTCACCCTTATAATGACTATGGAAAAAATGGGTTAGTGGGATCTTGTTATAGATTTTCCCCAAAGACCCCTTTATTAATGGGAATTAACTACACAACCAATAATATAAAAATGGCCTCATAATTATGTATTTTTCCCTTATGTGTTGGCTTGTGTGTACATAAATATGTAATTTGTGATAAGCAAAGATGTGAAATGATCTATCTTATAACTTAGAAAATATGGATCATGGTTTTCTTATTGAATTATTTAGACCTTATAAATATTTATCCTATGAATACAATATAGAAATAGGGATTAACAGGATAGGTTTTCTCACTTGAATGCTTGATTGAGTGTTTCTTTCTATATAGCCTTGTGAGTTGTATGTGATTACCAAGTGATTGCCAAGCTAGGAATGAATGGGGGTTGATATTTTGTATATACCAATCCATTTTGGAAATATCTCACACTAAATAACTTGTGATGACATTTAGGATACATTTATTTTGAAAATTTGGATGACTTTTAGGCACTATACACTCTGTAAGAAAAGTGGGCACTTGCATAAATGCAAGTGTCTATCTGGGAAGTAAGTTTCTATAGAGATATAAAATAGGTACAGGTCCAAAAATAGGAGTAAAGAATAATAATCAGGTTTAGATATTTTTTCATAATATAGAAATCTCAGTCATCAAAATAAAAATGGTTGGATAAAGAGGTAAGAAATTCAGGCACAAAGAGATAGTGAATGTGAGCCTTTTGGAAACAAGTAGGTATAGAACTGAAAGGTACAAGCATGATAGATATTTTAAAATTTTACAAGACTGAGTTACTATATAAATAATATTTTAGTATCTATAGATAGATCTAACATTCATACAAATTTTAGTAAGGATTGGAGCTATAGCTCTTGAAACATGAAAACTTCAACACTAGGATTCACATAAAGCTTATTTGGATGAATAATGTTGCAATGTTAAAAAATTAAATAATATCATTCATATTTTAGTGAATTTTGGTGCTTTAATTTTTAAAACACATTAAAAATTAACATTAGGATTCAGATTAAACTTAGTTGTATTAATAATTCTGGAATGTTTATAAAATTCAACAGTAAGGTTCATATTTGCCTAAGTTGATGCTTTAATGTTGGAATGTTAATGAAATTTAACAATAATTTTGGATAAGTAGAGAAGAAACTAAGATTTATATCATTCATTGTAAAATTTTCCAAGTTGCCTATGGCATATATGATACATTATTAAATATGTAAGTAATAATAAAATCCGTACTCTATTTTTGGGATCTCAAAGCTGGGTAGTTCCATCCATGATCCTAAACATGTAAGTATCGATTATTATTTTATCATAAGTATTTTTGTAAAACTAAATTCATTTAAATTGTAATTTAATATTTTTATCACTATAGTCTAGTAGAAAATTATTATATATGAAAGTTTTAACACTATATAATTTCTATCTGGTTTGGTTTATTTTTGTAAATTATTTTTTAATTTGATAGGTTAAAATCAGGTTTTAAAGGGACCTAAAACCATGATTCAAAAATAAAAATAAACAAGGCCAACCTGACTTATTAGATGTAAAATGTTAGCACAATTTCAAGAAAAAATGACCTAGATAGATCTCAAAAACACCTCCACCTATTAACTTTCCTTAGAATGACTCTCCTTCTTATTTAAACCTATCTTATTATATGAATTGATACTTATCATCCCTATAGTTTTAGTTCCTTATACTTCTACCATGTTTATTCCTTTTTCTAACAACCCTCTGACCTTCTCCACCGATAGTTTTCCTTTCTTTGTGATGTAGCTCCTTGGGGGGATGGTGAGAATTTCTTTGCCTTTTAGGGTTCCCTCCAGCTTACAACCTTTGAAAATTTTTGTTTCCCATGTCCCTTCCCTCATATCATCAATTTCTTATTTGAAATTATTCTATTATTCCATCTATGATACTAGTTTCCTACCTAGTTTTTGCAAATTTTCATGGAGCTCATTTAGCTTCTACCTGTAGCCTTCTAAAAGTTGGGTCGAATCCTCATCCCTCATTTAGAAATTTGTGGCCTTTAATTCATGGATTTTTAATTTAGTTTTTTCCATTTCCCTATTGAAATTGAAGACTTATGTTGACTTTCTTGTTGGATCTCTTTTATGGAGAAGAAGGATCACATGCTTTTGTTTTTTAAAATTGTGAATAATTATAAATTATAAATTTAAACATTAAGAATATGAGAAGAAATTTAAATAAAAGGATAGTGAGTGATATATATTTTTAAAATATATTTTGATTATAAAATTTGTTTGAAGAAAATATAAATGTCCCATATAGAATTTATTATCATAATTTCTAGTAGAGAACTACATCTAACCCTGATTCTAAGGAATGGGTATTTAGGTTGTCATGTTGAGGTGGGAAATTGGATTTAGGTATTAGGATATATTAGGGTTTTAATCTGACCAATCCTTGATTTAGGTTGAAAAAATATCTTTCAGTGATCACATGTTTAATACTAAAATAAATGTTTTGGTGAAAATATAACTATGAAATGTTCTTGAATTGATATCTAACTTTTGTTAAAATGATGGTTGTCAAAAAAATGTGATGCATTACACACATCAAGTGACATATATGGCTAAATTTTTTGAAATTTAAGTTGTGTAGGATGCATATTATTCATTCCTTAGAAATAAAAAAGAAAAAATTGTCTTATTTTATGTGTGTTTCAGTCATGTGAAATTTTCGGCATGACATTTTTGTATCAGATCTCAAGTTTAACATTGGGAGATATAGAATATCTATTATGTTAACCACTTCCCTAATTATTTTATTCTCATGTATGCTTGTATTATGTTGTATAATGAGAATGTAGGGAGTTTTGGTAATGTTTTTTGTCTAGATCTACTGTATGAGAAACTTATTGATATTAACATGAAAATCCTTAAAACCCTTCAACAAATGATGGATGTTTTAGTTTAAAGGTTACCTCAAGTTACAAAATTACCAAGGGGAGATTATTAACCCCCTTGAGTGGCTTCCTAAGATATGTATTACACATGTGAACTTTTTGATATATTTTTCTATTGAAACTTCATTTAATTTGATTAGAAAATTAAGTTATTTGGAAACCAACACCTTTTTTTCTTTCAAGAGGCATTGTGTGTCATTATTGTACTTTTGTTCTTAAGGGTATTATAATATCTATTATAAATCACTTTAATATATAAATATATCTATTTTGGTTAATTTTTTTGATTGGTTATATTATTATAAAACATGTGTTATAATTTTGATAAATTTACAAATTTTTTTAAGAGGTTATTTAACTGATCATTGACTTGATTTTGTTTGAATTTTAAAAGTTTATTGCCTATTTTTGTTAGAATAATTGATCTTAATTTTTTTTATCGGTTGATTTCGAGTTAGTAGTTGGTTGTAATTGTTAGTTTCCTTTATGTTAAGTAATGTGCATAAATGTTTCCTTATGCAGGTATGGGGGAGAAGAATATATATTTTAAAAAAATATATAAGGTCATGATGGGAACCTATATGGGTAGGTTCATGACAATATCCTTCCCTCACCAAATGTTGTGTTTTGTTTTGCATAGTGATAGTTGGCTAGTGGAATTGTAATTATTAATCCCTTCTTCATAGTGTTTTCATACCTAATTTTTCTATAGTACTTAACTTCATGTTATTTCTTCCATCATTGTATGGCACTCAATATTACTCAGTATTGTTTAGTTTTTCTCATTATGGTACTTCCATATAATGTCACTTATCTTATCACATTTTACTTTCACCATGGAGTGGAACTTGCAATGTTTCTCAAAATGATTTACATTAAAGTGTCACTTATATTTTCATGTTTTTATCAAAGGTTTTTTGGGTTTTAGTTTTGTTATGATATAAATTTGGGTATCTATTGCTTCTAATGGGATATTTAGGAGGAATTAACATCATATGTTTGACACACTTTACCTTGATTTTGGCTATCATGTCTAGTTGTTTATTTTATCTAAAATTATTTTAAGGAGATGTGTTTACCTTATATTATATAATATATTTATTGAATTGATGATGATAATCATTTAAGAGGTGGATAATTTTAACACAATTTGAGCTAAGCTTTTACCCCTCATTTATCGATTATCTTTCCATTTTTTGGGTGCTTTGTCAACTTCTTTGTGTACATGTTTGTGCATGTTTCCCCAATTAGTTTAAATTATACAACTTAAGTATATATACTATTATTCATATCAAATTTATTATTCATTATAATTTATATATGTATTAATCTATACCTTGAGTTATTAATAAAAAGACTATTGGTTTGTTCTCACCATTTCCTTTATAAGAAATTCAAGAGCTCATTATTGATATTTCTTAGAAAATATTGTTTATTGATCCATCTACAATTTTATAAAAAAATTCTTGTCTCATATGCCCACTAAATAAGATATAATAATTCCCTTTGTAAAAAAAATTGTAAATAAAAATATTTAAGACACCATGTTTAACTTTATTTCATAGAATACATGATAGGAGAGGCATTCTCAAGTCATAGATGAATGATTAAAGTTTTTTTGAACTTTCAAATATTATTTTATTATATTTAATTTCAATGAAATTAACATCTTATAAATCTTCCTAAAACTAATAAACTATATAACTATTTCTCAATTGGTTTTCAAGCATCATTATTGGGTTTTGTCTTATGGGTGTAGAGGGTTATCAAGAAAATAAAATTTCAAAAAAAATGTTAGAGAAAAATAAAAATATAATGTTATGTCAAATATGTAGCTTAAGGGACTTGGAAAGACATACTATATTCTTATCATTATCCTTAAAAATATATTTAGTAATGGAAAGGTTAAATGCATTATGCCAATCATATTTTCATATTTCTATTAGTTTTTTGGTTTTAAATCTTCTCCCAACATCTAAGAATAGATAAAGGTTAAAGGGTAAGTTTTGATATTGTCAATAGGATATATTTTCAATCTGATAATCAATTATCCCAAACATAAACATTATCTCTTAACCCTTATACACCATCTTGGAATAAAATTCAATACCTAAAGTTATTTCTCCCTATCTTACACCCCCTAACCAAAAAATTGGCCCCTTTAAGAAATTTAATGATCTAGCAGGAAAAAAATCCACAAATATGGATTTTAATATTTGGTAAGGGTTGGCAATGGGAAATGAAGGCAAAAAATAACAAATAATATGAATTTAGAGAGACACATAAGGATTCTTGAATGAGGAGAAATTGAAGAGATGCAACATGACATTAAGTGGACTACCATATAGCAATCCCCACTGGATAGTCAATCATATGTATTTACAATTGGTGCATGTGACCACTTGACTTACTTGTCTTATTCCAAGGACTAAAATAAATTATATTTGAATTTATACATTGGTATCTATAATTAAAAAAGTGGGTTTGAAATGCATTAACCCTAGTTTTCACCATCTCCACCACTTTGATTGGGCTAACATACCCCTCTAGCAGATTTATAGTTTCTTTAGCTACAAATTTATCATTTTCACTCTCTACCATCTAAGTATTATTCATATTTATAAACTTCATAATTTTAAGCTGATAGTGCCAAATTTGATATGATATATCCAACTCTAATAAAAAATTTAGTGAATATTAGATCTCTATCTCTCAAAACATGCAAACTTCAACACTAGGATTCAAGTTAAGCTTAGTTTCATGAATAATTCTAGAATGTTCAAAAATTTCAATATTAGCCGTCATATTGTATCAAAGTTAATTATTTAAATTTTTTAAACACATTAAAATTCAAATTTATGATTCATATTAAACTTAGTTCTATTAATAATTTTGGGATGTTCATAAAATTGAGCAACAAGGTTCATATTTACCTAAGTTGATGTTTTTATATTATAATGTTGATAAAATTTAACAATAAGCTTGGAGAAGTAAAGAAGTAACTAAGATTTTTAACATTATTTGTAAAACAATCTAGTGACCTATGACATATATGATACATTATTAAATATATAAGTAACAATAGAATCCACTCTCTATTTTTGGGATCTCAAACTTGGGTAGTTCCATCCATGATCCTAAACATGGAAGTACTATTTTATTATTTCAATGTGTATGTAACATTACAAAAATACATTCATTTAAAATTTTCTTTAATATTTTTATCATTAGCAGTCTAGTACCAAATTATTATATAGAAAAGTTTTAACATTATATAATTTCAATCTGGTTTGGTTTCTTTTTTGAAATTATGAATCAATTATAAATTATAAATTGAAATGTTAATAATATGATAAATTTAAATAAACAGATAGTGAGTGATTTAAAGTTTGTAAATAGATTTTGAATCTAAAATTGACTTGAAGAAAGTTTTAGTGTCCCATATGGAAGTCGAGAGCCCAATGAATAGGAAAATAGGGGAGGAACCTTATAATTACTATAAGGAAAGAACATCTCCTTTTTCCCTTCATTAATAAATGTTTTTAATATAAACACATTTATATTTCCTATCCAAAAATATTGTATTTAGACTATAGGTTTTATGCCACATTTTTATTGTGGTGTTGTATCTATGATACAAAATTATCTTAAATTTTTATATATCCTTTATAACCATGCTTAGACCAAGTAATTTACTTTATTCCAAATATGAATTAGACACCTATGTTTTTATCATAAAGAGTATTGTGTTCTCATAACCTGACTGTAACTTGTGTAATTTCCATGTCTCAAATTTGAGCTAGGTATTACATTTATATATCTAAATATCCTTAATCACATATTACGGAGGATATTATTGTATTCACCATAATGATCTATTCCATTTTTATTTTATAACCATCCTTATGTGGGCATGGGTTCAATAGAGTCAAAGACTAAGTCAATATGCATTAATGGTTTATGATAGAACTTAATGCTTTGTCTATGTTGTATCTGTTAGAGATCTTTAAAATATTTTTAAGTGGTTTCTTATTAATGAATGTCATATGGGAATATCTAGCCATAGGTTTTTCCTTTAAATATTTTTCAAGATTTAATCCCAATTTAGTGATTAAATGAAAGATGGTTTTGTTTTTTTTAATAAAATTATTATCCTCTACCCAATCAATATATCAAAATATGGATACAATAATATAGTATTATTTCTAAATTATAAGAAGATTGGTTTGTTATTTTGAACATTTAAAATGAAAGTTTCTATCAAATTTTGAATTGTGTTAAATTTTTAAAACCTTGATGAAATCACTATTTAGTCTTACATGAAGAATTAGTGATCTTGTACTTTAAACCATATTATATATGGGTATTTTTTTGTATAAACCTATGGCATAATATTACATCTTATCATTAGTTGGAAATGGAACTTTTGTTCTTGGATAAGTTATACTTATGATGTTAATTCATATTATATTATCAATTTAAGTAAAATAAATAACCATGGATGAAAGTTAATTAAAAATAAAAATTAATATATATTTTTAGCTTAATATTATTGGGTCGATGGTAAAATGAATTATATCTAGTATTCATGAATATAACTAGCTAGGTTCCATAATCACTTTTTCTAGTACTCTTGTGATAGCATGATTTAATGGGTTATGCCCCACTCTCATTATTATTGAAAGATGAATATTCAAAATGAGATTAATTGAACATAAATGGTTAGCATTTTATTTTTCTACTTTTAGAGATTATAGAAGCTTGTTGGAACCATAATTTTTTTCCCTTTCCTTAGCTTAATTAGTTAACTCTTTAGAATTATTCTAGTTCCTCCCTCATTTACTTATGTTTCCAAACCATGTTATGATGATGTCTCATAGAGGATACTTTTCACAATTTATCATAAAGAACTACATCTGACATTGATTTTGATGAGTGGATATGTAGGCTACCATGTTGAGGTGAGGCATAGGTCTAGGTATTAGGCTATATTAGGGTTGTAATCTCACTAATATTTGAGTTAGGTTAAAAATTATATTTTGGTGATCACTTGTTTAAGATCAAAACAAGGATATTTTGGTGAAATTTTAATTTTGAATAATTATTGACCTTATATCTAACTTTTAGTGAAATGATAGTTAACAAATTTTATTATAATGCATTACACACATCATGTCACATAGATGGCTAAACATCTAGAAATATAAGCTATGTAGGATGTGTGTTATTAATTCCTTTTTAAAATGTATGTTTTTGTGTGTGATTTAATCATGTGAATTTTTAGAATGACAATAAGCTTGGGATTATTCATCAAAAAACACATATTTCCTTTAAATCACTTTAGTGTTACCCAAAAATAGAACATGATATGCCTTCACATCTTCAAAATAACTTCAAAAAATACAATTATGACCCTTCCTTTCCATTTATTTGTGCTTATCATTTGGGATATGTTACCATACCTCACATCCAAAAATATTTAATAAAAAAACTTTGGGATTGACACCAAAATATTTTTCTTTAGGAGTCATATCTTACACTACCAAGTGGGGAGTGAAATTTTGAATATAGTTTGCACACTAGATTTTATCTATCTAAAATTATGGAGACAAGTATTTGGAATGCACCATGTAATATGCCATTTAATTAAGTGTGTGAATTTTTCATTCAACTACACCATTTTTATAAGGGGCATATGAAATAATATGTTGAATTTGAATGTTTGAATGTTAATAGATATTGATCATCTCATTGTTGAAAAAATCTCCTCCACTGTCCATTTTAAAATATTGAATTTTTCTCTCTAACAAGTTTTCAACAAGGGATTTAAAAAAATTTAAGTGACCAAGGACATCAATTTTTTTATAGATAGTAAAACCGATGTTCTACAAGATAAATCATCATTGAACATAAACACATATTTAGGTTTCTAAAAATAAACATGAGAGTATGAAATGAAATCATTGTGAACCAATTTTAATCTATCATTGTCCCTCCAATATTTTCCTTTGGGAAATGTATCCCTATGTATTTTTACGAAGTGCACAACCTAAAAAAACTCCATATTTGAAAGAAACTTTCACAAAAATAAAAAACCATGTTTTTTTTAGTGAGATCCTACAATGAGAAATAGTTTAATTGACCGAAATTTTGATGCCAAAGTTTACACAAGTAATTTTCATGTGAAATCATTACTTATTAAGGTTAGAAAATGAAAATTTTAAAATTTGTACAATTTTTCTTGATGATCAACCTTGGTAGTGATGACAATAGTAAATTGGTCATTTATATTTTTGACAAATTGGTAAGTGTAAACTCAATAGTTTTTCTTGAACTTGAGTGTGTGAAATGATAGATGGATAAGAGGTTTGAAAAAAATTATAGAACATGGATAAAAATATTTAATATACCATTTTCCGTCTTAATGACCCTTCACCCTAAAAAACTAGAGAACTTAGTTACCCACAAAAAGTTTAATTATACATCTTTCATCAAGGTTATGAGACACATTGAGTCATCAAAATCTATGTGGTGAGAGTATCCTAAATCCAAAATCTATTCATACATAGGTGATACATTAATTTTTGTATAAATTTTTGATCTTACCTTAGATTAAGAAGATGCATCTTCTTCATCTCTTCTTCCAACTATACCATTTTATTAAAACACTTATGTTTAGTGTGGCATAGTTTACCAAAAAATGTTGCAACACTCTTTATCAACATTTGTAATCATTTTCTCTTTGTATTTATCCTAAAGAGGGAAATAATTATTATAATTCATTTTATTTACCTTAGGCTTAGGATTTGTTTTCCCTTTTCCTTAGGTAAGGACCTTTTATTTGCCAAAGTTGGGCTATGACATTGTAATAGTGTCACTAACACATAATTCATGATACATAGTACCTCTAGGTCAAATGCCATCAATGAAAATTAGTTTTCCAAGTTATTTTTTAAGTTACTTACAAAATTTGTTAAAAATCAATGCCACATATGCACTACCCAAACAATATTTATATGTGTAGTGATTTGAGACAAAGGCTGAGTAGTAATGACCTAATTTTGAAAAAACACTCATGATGAGTTGGTTGCTAGTCTTGTTTACCCTTGCCTTGATAAGAAATTGAGTGATGAAATCCTCAATATAAGGATAGTTATGTGGATTAAGATCACCAAGATCATTTTATATTTATCATGCCTGCATTTTGATATGATTATCAAAAATACTCTCCATGATATTCCAAAGTTCCTAAAAGAATTCATGTATAAATATATGAAGCAATACATATAGGTACAATATCTAGGAGAGAGATTGATTTTAAATCAAAATAGAATCACATATCAATTTACACAAAACACAAGTATTTTAAGTGGGGAAACTTCCAAGAGATAAAAAAACCCATAATTGATATTCAATGATTGAGAAATAATAATAACCTCGATAAAAATTCATTTACCTTCTCACTTCTTCATATAACAACCTTCATAAAAATCCATAGATTGAATATGAAAAAATAATTTCTTATTAGAATGATTTCATAATAGGGGTAAAACCCTATTTATAGTGAAATACCAAGGGAGGTGACCGATGTAAAAATAATGGATCCATCCATCCTGATAAAGTCATTTAATTAAATTTTGGTAACTCATTAAATAATTATAACTTTATTATTTATTTTTATGAAAATTTCACCTCGAATTAATAATTCATATATTATTATTTAGTAAATTTACTAAGGATAAGGCTCAATAATCCCACTTAGGAATAAATGCTCTAACACTCCCCTTTAATGCTAAGTGGGGATAAACATCATAGTAACCTTAGAAATGAATTATACTATGTATGGAATTGAAGGATTTATAAACCTTCATCATGCCAAACACCACCTTTTGAAATAAAAAAAATTGTACTCCATAAACTAGTCAAAAGTAAGTTTAGGCTAGCATGATCATGAGAATACATCTCATAGTTTATCATGAATAATTAATAAGCATATTTGGAGCCTTTTAAAAAGTATGATTTTAATGTATTAGAATACACAATCAAAACTTACACAAATTTTTTTCTCAAATCACATAACTTTCACATGAAGTTTACAATTATTTACAATGAGAAGAAATATAGAGAAGGAGAAGAAACACATGAATGTCAGGAAGTGACATTGTCATGCCCAATCCCCCTTAATGGAAACTTTAAGAGGCCCAAAATTTCATTAAAATGATAAAAATCGGTATCACCAATTGGTTTTATGAAGATATTTTCCACTTGTTCATCCATAGGATATAACTACAAATAAATATCACCATCGAGGACTTTCTCTTAGATAAAATACACATGAAATTCAAAATGTTTAGTTTTTTGGTGTTGTACTAGATTTTTCACTAGAGCTATATAAATTTGGTTGTCACAATGAAGGATGGTACTATAAGAAACATTCAAATGAAGTTCTCCCAATAACATTCATGGCCACATAGCTTCTTTGGAATCTTACATAACACTTATGTACTTTGATTTAGTAGACGAGATAGAGATAGTATGTTGATTCTTGTTTCTCCAAGTGATAACACTTATACCAAACTTAAACACATATCCAAAAGTAGATTTGTAATCTATAATATCACTAACATGGTTAGCATCACAATAACCATATAATTTAGTATTATCAATGGAAGAATAAAATAAACCAAAATTAATTGTTTCTTTGATATAAAGAATAATTTGTTTAGCTAATTTCTAATGATTCAAATATGGATCCTACATAAATCTAGAAGCAACACCAACAATTTATGAAATATCTAGCATATTAATGGTTAGATAAATCAAACTACCAAAAATATGTCTATGTAAAGTAAGGTTCACTTTTATGCATGCAAGTTTTGAATCAAGTTTAATACCAACTTCAATAGGAGTAGAAGAAGATTTACAATCAATCATGTTAAACTTAATAAGAAGGTTATGAGCATATTGATATTATGATACAACAATAGAATGTTTATCTTGAAATATAGCCATTCCTGAAAAATGATGTAGATTTCCCAAATCAATTATTTCAAACATTTGACTTAGTTTATCATTATATTTATGAATTAAACTAGTTAGATAACCAGTAATCAACAAATCATCAACATATAATATAATTAGAATCAAATGATCTAAAATTTAACAAAGAGATAATTATCATATTAGCAATAAGAGAAACCCAATTCTTTTAAAAAATAAGTAATTTTAGAATACCAAGATCGAGGAGCTTATTTTAAACCATACAAAGATTTCTTTAACTTGCATATATAATGTTATATATTAAGATCAATAAAACCTTTAGGCTAAGTCATGTAGATTTATTTTTTAAATAACCATTTAGAAATACATTATTAGCATCCATCTGGTGGATAACCCAAACATTTCGGGCTATAAGAGCAATGAGAAGTCTAATAATACTAATTTTTTATACATGAGAAAAAGTTTCAACATAGTCAATCTCAAGTTTTTGAGTAAACCTATGAACAACTAATCTAGCTTTAAATTTGTCAATTTTATCAATTGAATTATATTTGATCTTATAAAACCACCTAAAAATGATAATCTACCTTTTAAGTAGAGGAGGGACAAGATCCCAAGTCCAATTTTTAACTAAGGCATTATATGCAGCTTGCATAGCAACATTCCATCTATCATCTTTAATGGCTTCCTCAAATTATTGAGGTTCACATTCATATATAGTCATTAATTTATGATAATAATGTTGACTTCTAGTTTATTTATTAAGGTTATCAACATTAGAAGATTGAATTAGGGATTCTACACTTTTAGGTCTTTTAGATTAAAAATAAAATTAAGGGGGTTCTTTAAACTCTAAATTATCCAAAATTGGATCAAATTCCTCAAGGGCATCTATTTCATCACAAGGCTAGACATGAGATTCAATTTCATCAACAAAAGAACACTAAGGAGGATCCATAGAGGGTTCAAAACAAGATTTTTTGAGAATAAAAACATTCTTATTCTCAAGATCCAACATTTAGAAATATTATACACTCTTAAATTTTTTTTCTTACTTCTATAACCTACAAAATGCAATAATATGAAGTGGGATTGAGCTTCTTTCTTTCAACTTTAAGAATAAATATAGAAGTAGGACTACCAAATATCCTAAGATGAGCCACATTAGGTTTCTTTTTAGTCCACATTTCTAAAGGGGTATAAAGATGCAAAGCTTTGGTAGGGGTTCTATTTATAATATGCATAATAGTATTCATGGATTTGGCCCATAAAAACTTAAGAACATTTGTAAATTGTAACATTGTTCTACCTATTTTTATGATGGTGTGGTTTTTTCTTTCAGTAATACCATTTTGTTTTGGGGAATAAAGAGTTGTTAGTTCCCTTTGAATACCAAAATTAATGTAAAAATAATAAATTATTTACTAACATATTCATCACCATTATTAGTTCTTAATCTATTAATATAAAAATTAGATGTATTTTCAACACTAGCTTTAAATTCTTTAAATTTAGAGAACACATCAAATTTTTTTGTTAATAAAAAAAGACCAGATAATTCTAGTGTAATCATAAATAAAAGTAAAATAATATAAATAACCATTAAGATATACAACTTCAAGAGATCCTATAACATTACTATGAATCAATTCTAAAGGATGTGAGGAATTCTCATCATGATTTTTGTGAAAGTGGTTAGTATGTTGCTTACCATGTGTAGTCATAATAAAATAAAAAATTTGGTAACTTGAATGTGGATAATGACACCCAATCCATAGGTCCATCTTGATTTCTCTCATGACCCTCATAGGCATGATTTCACTAATTTTTAGTCATCCATACCCTCCTAGACTGAACCTTTGCAGACCCAAATTACTCTTTCCATGCTTAATCCATCCCCCTAGCTATCATCAAGCATTAACAAAAGTGCCTAAACTTGGACTACAACATTTTTGGCTTCTAACAATTATATTCTTTCATATCCTTATCCTAATTCATGTTATCCTAACATGAATTTATTTAACCCATGATCATTAAATCCCCTATAAAAGTCTATTCAAAGTCCATTTAGAAAGGTTGGCAATCATTTACAAGAGAAAATAAAGAATACAAGCAAGATATCTCAAGAACTTTTCCTTATTCTCTGTATACAACCATCTAATAGTATTTCAAGCTTATTAAAACCTTTACAACAGTCCCTAATCATTCCAAGTACACCTCATTTCAAATTTACTTACATTTTCATCACACTATTATACTAAGCACTTCAATGGGACAACTACATATAACTTGATCCCTCCTTAAAGTATTAGTATTTAGGCAACATGCCCACACATAGGGTGTGAAGTGCATCTATTGTATCCTTTACACACTAACCCCTCCTCTCTTTTTTTCACATTTTACATTCAAGTTCGAGTAAAAAAGAGGACCTAGGATATTGAAGACTAAATCAGGCATACAACAATTTCCCTAAACTTTTAAGCTTTAATATTTCATAGGTAGGGTCACACAGACCTAGAAAAGAAAACTTATAAATATTAGATCACTTGGAAAACAACACTGAGATAGGAATATAGTGATAGAACCTATGATGTGTCACTTTCAGTGCTCCTATCCAATCAAGAAATGAACTCTAGATTCCTATTTGTGATAGTCTCCCAAGATTACACACAAATTTTCAGACCCTTTCTCAGTTAGAACAACACAAAATTAGATAAGTTTAATTTTCTATCTCACTATTATTTTTATAAAAGCCCTAACTATAGTCAAATTTCACAAATTAGTAGCTTATTTATTGCATATTATTTACCAATTTTATCTAACTTAGACCTATTTATTATTTAGGAATTAAACATCTAATTTACCAAAAATAATAAATCATTTAGTGAACGTGAATTACTTTGAATTTTGAATAAAAACCCTAGAAACCCTAGCATAATTCCTAGTTGATTTTTTCCATTAATTTCTAAAAAAATTCTTGAAATGTTAAAATTAGAAATTCCTCTCAAATTTTAAAATTTTGTAGTAAATTTGAAAATAAATTTATTCCAAATCTTAGTTATATCAAATAGATCCTAGTAATTTTCCAATCATTTTCTAAATTTTTAGTTGCATATTAAAATTAGAAAACCACTTCAAATTTCAAAAATTCATAGCATTTTTCAAAAATTTATTTTTCTCAAAACCCTAGTTACATCTACTAGGTCCCATTAAATCGAGCACTTTCCCATAAATTTCTAAACTTTTTCTTGAATACTTAACTAGAAAATTCAATTTAAATTTAAAAAATTCATAGTATTTTGCAAAAATATTTTTGAAAAATCCCTAGTTGCATATACTAACTCCTATTTTGCTTCTTGAGATATCACCTTACATGTTTGGGAGCTTCGTATCCTTTTTATGCATATTCTAATTTCTTGTTTATATTATATAAATTTAATCTTTTCTACTATTATCCAAATTGTTTTTCTTATGCCACCTAAGTTCCTTGCATCTCTTCCTTTAAGATGAAGTGCAAGACTTAGTGGAAATTCACCTAGATTCCTTCAACTTGACCATACACTATGGATAAACAACCAATTAGGATTCTAGCTATAGATTCTACACATCAAAGTTACACCAATTTTAATCAAAATGATTTAAACAATGATCAATATGAAAAAACTAATGATGATTTACACACCAATGCTCATGCTCCACCACATTGGACTATCAATCCACTTCCACCCATTATTGATAATAAAGTTGTACTCAACAAAGATTTGATCTTCCAAAGTTTTAAAGAAAGACTTAGGGAATAGCCTCAAGATCATACTCTTATATTACAATCTCTCATTATAATAAAAAAGGCTAAACAAGTTGAGTTTTCCATTCCTATAGAGCAACTGATTGCAAATTACTCTATAGGGACAACTATATCTTAAAAACCCCCTATAGTAGCCCAACTTACCTCTATGCTACCAATTATAAATAGTACATCCCTATCTCTTAATCTGGTATCCCTTGTGCAAGAGATAAAAACTCTTTAATCTAAGGTGCTACATCTTGAGCAAGGTACCAATAGACCTAAACAAGCTTTGGATTCTTTTGCTCTTTTACATACACCATTGGTACATCACATTGATTCTACATCCTTGCTAAAAGGTTTTATTTAGTTTAAGATCACTCTTTATGATGACAAGGGTAATCTAGAGACATATTTGAGATATTTTCACATAACATGCTTGGATTATGTACCAAATGACTAGTTACTAACCAAGCTCTTTCCATGGAGTCTAAAAGATTATGCTTTACAATGGTTATGTAGTCTACCAAATTAGTTAATCAATACTTCAATCCTTTAGCTAACATGTTCCTAGCACATTTTAGTATCAACATTAGTGATAAGGTCTCTTATGCACAAATTTCACAATAGAAATAGAAATCAAATGAGCATCTCATAGACTATGTGCCTTGATATAATACCATCTTGGCTAAGATGACTAGCCCCATGGAAGATCAAGAGTTATAGGATCTCTTCAAATAGATCATTCTAATAGTATTTCATGAATCTATTATGTTCAAAAGATTCTCTTCCTTCACTAAATTATGTCATACACTAAAGGAAAGAGGAGTAAAACTCATTTCAATGGGAAAACTCAAGTATACAAGCATCCCAAACATAATAAACAAGATTAATAGCAAAGTCACATATAAGGTCAAAGTCAATGATAAAAATAATTAGAATCAACCAATGGTTAATGCAGCTTTAAATCCCCCTTAGCATGTGGTTTTATCAACACCTCCTCGATGTGCATTTACCAATATACTAGTTTCTCTAGCTAGAGTTTTACAATAGTTATTGGAATGTAACATCATCACTCTCCCTCTTATTCAATAAATTGACCTTAAAAAGCCTCTTCCATAGGGATATGATCAGAATGAATTTTGTGATTTTCATAGGTCATTAGGCCACACTACAAAAAGATACATCAGTGTGAGACATAATATACAAGACTTGATAGATGACAACCTACTTGATCTTGGCACTTCAGTTGAGCTTCCACAAGCAAAGCCAACACAAGATAAATCCTTGAAAATCTTCTCAGATCCATTTTCATAGCATTCTAAATAAGATAAAGGGGACACATTAGGTGTTTACCACACATACCATGCACATCCTCCTCTAGTTACATATTAGGCACCTTCAGTTGAGTCACATCCTTTGAGTGGTATGATAGGTGTGTATGAGTTCAAGGTTTCAACTAGACCTTTGATAGCATTCTCAAATTAGGAGATTATTGAGGATAATTCATATTATAATAGACTCTTTATTATAGCACATATTCATAATCAACCAATTCATAGTGTTCTCATTGATAATGGTTATAATGTCAACATATACACCATTACATTATTGTAGCTTTTGGGCTATTTAGAGTAGGATATCACTATGACAAATATAATTATTAGTGGATTTAATGGGAAAATATAGATTTCATTGGATGAGATTGTACTTCTTTTATAGATTGGTTCAGCACATATGACCACACATTTCACCATAGTTCCTAGTGCAGGAGTTTTTGATATGTTATTGGTCACCCATGGATTCAAAAAATTTAAGCAGTATCATATATAATTCACATATGCATAACTTTCATTCATGTTAATCAAGTTATTACATTTTATGGAGTCCCATATGAGTTACTACTCCCCACATCAGAACCATCTCCTTTGCAGCCACCAGTTCTAGCTTATCCACCTATTACAATTCTTCCTTTGGTATAGATTCAAACACAGTTGAAGTACCCATCACCAATATAGTGAGTTCATATACATCCATATCTTTAAGATTCTATATATCTTCTAGCTATAATATTCACACCTAGATCAGTTTTATTGAGATTTCATGCATCTACACATAGAGCACATGTTCAAAGAGCTTCTCCTACTTCTAGATTGGGTCCCTAAGAGCCCTACAATTGCATCCACTTATCAAAGTTATAGATGGATCCCATAGTTAGTTTTTAATTTAGATATTTTAGAACATTTACAACATATACATCTTTTAGAGCCATAGTCTCAACATTTTCATCATGCTTCATGATCACACATGATTTCACCCCTTGCTATAGGACACCATGATAGGTAGTCTTGCATGAGACTCATCTATTAGTATAATCTATTTTTAGAATTCTTGTACATAATCTCTTCTAATTTATTGTACATAGTTCAAATATTCTAAACATACAAAAATATATAACATTTTAAAATCTAAAAATATTCAAAAATGTCAAAACACCAAAAAAAATTGATTATATGCATCATCCATGATTTATATTTCTACTACTATGCTAGACTTACATTTACTATTCTATGTTATTGTTTGTTGATTTATCTACATTACAATGCTTCACTTGATCTTATTTGAGTATGTGCAGTGGCACCCAGATCCTTGATTAACCTACTCTAACCATTGATAGGGCATCTTACTTCTACATTTGAGACACACATCAATATACATACCCACTAGGGGCATCTTCTACATGAGTACACCATCTAGGTTATGTTATTCATACACCACATACTCTAGTTATCATGTTGACATACATTAATTACAAATATCACATATATTACCATTTTGACCCTCACTAGTATCTTTCACTTGTGTATTTCCTAGCATATATACAATCTTGTACTAACATATCTTTCATACTTTCACTTCTTTCTTTGATTAGTTAGATGTGATTTCACTTATAGTATATACAGGTTTTCCTTTCTTTATTAGCATAGCTTGATGTGTTTACATTTTTTTAGTTCGTGTTCTATGCCTTGTATGTGATTTAGGACATTTTATAATGTCTTTTGCTTCTATTCATGTGTGTGCCTTAGGAAATTTATTAATGTCTTTTGTTTGTACTCTTCTATGTGCCTATTGCCCTTGTGCTAACTTTTTTTGTTTCAATTGTATGTGTATATAGCATTTAAACATGCCTTGTATGCTTTATTTCCATTTTTAATGACATGTGCCCATATCCTTTGATTGCTTAGACCCTTGGCCACTCTTGTATGATTCTTAATTTGTATGCTTATTTCCAAATTACTTTTTCTATTTCTAATGCCATGATCTATATCATGAATTTTCCTAGAATTTTGGATGCCATGATGGACATCATGCTCCATCCCTCCTTACTAATAACTAATAACTAACACTTTCAATTCTAGTTTAGTACATTACACATGTTATTACATTGTTACATCTATCTAGGCATTCCTCTATTGATCTAAAAATATCTCAATACAAACCTTGTTATATCTCATGATATCTTGTCAATTATCATTGCTATATCATATATCTATGCAACATAACACACTTTTAGGGGTCTTTCTTCTAAGGGTAGTCATTACAACATATTCATTGCTACCTAAAAAGAGGGGGGGGGAAATAGGGGTTTTTTCATAGATATTAGAGCTCTTAAAGATCAAAAAATTAGTTTTTTAAACACTCAAAATAGAATCCATACATCATAATAGGAAGAATAGACTAGGCAGATAGTAGAGAATCTAGAATAGTTACTAGATTTGGCTCTAAACAATAATGCCAAAGCTGGACTACAACACTAGATAGTAGGGTGTCTTGTTTTTAGTGATCTTATTTAGATAGCATACAAATTAGTTTTTCTAGAAATAGATTGAAAAGTTAGTTTAGTCATAGGTTTGTTAGCTTAGTACAATCTAGATTCAACATGTTTTAGTACAATTTTTGCTCAATAAATCTAGATATAGGAGGAATAATGCGCAACATGATGTCTCTCACTTATAATTTTAGATTAGGTAGTTGATATAAATTCTAGATCAAAATCCATGCTCCAGACACTAGTGAGTCGGGGCAATGTGTGTGGCACATTTATCCTCTCATTTTTCCAAGTTTAGTCTATTTTCCAAGCATTTTGTAGTAGTTGTGTGCTTCACTCCATTTGTAGGTGGTTGACATCCTTTTTCAAGTTTGGATTTCATATAAGCTTAACTTATTGAGTACCTAAGTTCTTGAGTTGGATTCCACATAAGCCTACTGCACTAGTTTTGAAGTAGATTTCATACAAGCCTAATCTCCATCTTTTGAAATGGCCAAGAGTGGCCTAGTTTCTAGTATACATTTGACTATCTATGCCAATATTATCAGATCATATTACATTCATGGGCTTCAAGAGCCATTTCATATGACATCTACTCCATATCAGTATTACATCATAGCTTTAATTCATGGGGCAATGATGGAACCAAAGGACTAGTTAGCCTTTGTATTCTTGAGCCACTATTTAGAGGGATTGGTCACATAGTCCAAATATCGATTGACATATACATGATTATTTATATTTACTTAATAGGTGATGATTGAGATAAATGGATTGAATTTTCATTCTTGAGCTGTTTTTAGGGAATTGAGCACTCAATTCCATTTATGATATTACTTTTGGTACAACACACACCCAACATAATCTAGCATCATAATAGGTTTTGTATTGGTTCACATACCTGGTGAGGTGTAATAATTCTTTTCACATCCTCTCTCTCTTAGCTAACTTATATGCATTCTTACTATAGATATAGCATATCTAGTAAGGACTAATTTACTCTATGTTTTTCATTATAGATTCACACTTCACACTGTGCTCTCTCTATGCACATTCAGAATCATATAACTTCATGAGCTTCACCTTATAGGTAAGTTCAGGTATGCTTTCTATTTTTACTTTATCCTAGTATTTCATTTTTTTGCATCACTATAATAAAGGGGGGGGGGCAAATTTAGTCATATAAAATGTGAAATTTGGTAACTTGAGTGTGGATAATGACACCCAATCCATAAGTCCATCTTGATTTCTCTCATGACCCTCATATGCATGTTTTCACTGATTCCTAATCATCCATAGCTTCCCAAAATGAACCCTTGTAGACCTATATTTCTATTTCCATGCTTAATCTATCCCCCTAGGTCCCATTAGCCATGGACAAAAGTTCCAAAACTTGGACCACAATAATAAAACCTAGGGTGTCCTATTTTTGGCACTATTTTCTAAGTGCATTTTGGCTTCTAAAAGTCATATTCTTCTAAATACTTATCCTAATTCATATAAGCTTAAAATGAATTTATTTAACCCATAATCATTAAATCCCTTATAAAAGTCTATTCAAAGTCCATTTAGAAGGGTTGGCACTCATCTACAAGAGAGAAGTAAGAATACAAGCAAGACATCTCAAGCACTTTTCCCTATTCTTTGCATACAACCATCCAATAGTATTTGAAGATTATTCAAACATTTACACTAGTCCTTAGTCATTCTAAGTACACCCAATTTTGTATTTACTTACATTTTCATCATACTTTTTCACTAAGCACTTTAATGGGAGAACTACATGTAGCTTGATCCCTCCTTGGAGTATTAGTATGTAGGCAACATACCCACACATGGGGTGTGAAGTGCATCTAGCATATCCTTTAAAAACTAACCCCTCCTCTCTTTTCTCCAAATTTTACATTCAAGTTCAATAATAAAGAGGACCTAGGGTATTTAAGGCTAAATTAGGTACATATTGAGCTCTATAGGCTTTCAGACTTTGATATTTCATAGGTAGGATCACACAAATTTGACACACAAAACCCAAAAATCTTAGATCACTTAGACGATAGTGCAAAAATAGGACTAAATCACCAAAACCTAAGGTTTACCACTTTTAATGATCTTTTCCAATCAAGAAATGAACTCCATATTCTTATTTATGATAGTTTCTTGAACCTTCACACATATTTCGAAACCCTATCTCAGTCAGAACAACATAAACTTAGATAAGTTTAATTTTATCTCTCACTACTATTATTAAAAAATACCTAAATATAGTCAAATTTCACAAATTAGTAGCTTATTTATTGCATATTGTTTACTAATTTTATCTATTCAAACCCATTTATTATTTAAGAATTAAACATCTAATTTTCCAAAAATAATAAATCACCACGTAAGCCAACCTCATAAGTTTCATGATGAAAGGGGATATAAATAAGTAAAAAAATAAGACTATTTATAGACATATCATGTAAACTTCTAAAATTAACATTTCCTAATCTTTCATGCCATAATTGAGATCCATTCTTATTATGTGATGAAAGTAAACATGTACAAGAAGGAGAAAATATATATAAATTATTATTTTGAATGCCTTCAAAAATTAATGAAATAGATTTATTTTTAATGGACCATCTATATTTAAGTAATGTTATAATTAAATTATCTTTTGTAATTTGAGAACAAGATAGCAATTATTTTTTAAGCTTAGGTACATAGAAAACATCATTTATAGGATATTTGAAAACATTATTTTTCCATGTTTAGTTGCTTCTAAAAAAATTATCTCCCAAATAAATTATTTAAGATATATCTCTAGAATCATATAAAATATCGGATAAGCATGTTATATGGTATGATTCACCGCTATCTAAGATCCACTCATTTTCATTTGAAATAAATAAAACAACATATAAAGAAATAACATTTGAATCTTGATTATTATTTTGATTAGGGTTTTGATTTTTCTACTTGTTTTGATTAGATTTGTTCTCTTTGTTACTTTTATATGTTTGATTTTTATTTCTATTCTTATTTTTATAATAGGTTTCCCTCTTATGACCAAATTTACCACACAAATTACAATTTTCATTAAACTTAGGTTTCTGATTCTTATTACCATATTTATTATTCTCTATTTGCCTTCAACAAAATTAGGGTAAGATTTATGATTTTTAATATTATCAAAAATATTATTTAATCTGAAAAGTGCCTGAGTGACATTCCCTTTAGAATTAAAATTTGTCATAATTTTCTCTTCTTGAATTAGGATAGCAAACAAGGTGGTAAGGTCAAGGATATTTTACTCAATTTGATACTTAGAATTCAAAATTGAAATAAAATTTCTAAAATTTTTATGAAAATTTAACTAAATGATAAAATAAAGTAATTGATCTTGAATCAAATTTTAATTACATCCATCAAATTGATCTTTAATATTTTCAAATTTAGCAAGAAAATTCATAACTTTATCATCACCTTTCATAGGTGTAGTTATCAATTCAAGAATTAACTTAATAATATTTGAGAGATGAGTGACCTCATGCATTAATTCAAGTGTTTTCAAAGTATCGCTAGGAAAATATTGATTACCAATGTGGAGAAGGAATTCATCCTTAACACTCTGCAAGATAATGGGCATAGCTTCATGTGATTTTTTTTGAAATGCATTGGTAAGTTCAAGGGTCACATGTCATCTATAAGAGGATTTTTCAATCCTAATAAAAAAATTCCACAACTTCCGAGCCATAAAGGTATATTATAGTTATTTTCATTAAGAAAATTTGAGATTTATCTAAGGAAAAATGAGGTGAAGCCATATCTTCTCTTTAAACAAGAATGTAAACAAATGATTAAAATGAAAAATTTTAGTGTGAATTTTAAATTAATTTGATAGTAAAAAAAATTTAGAGTGCAAACACATAATAATAATTTAATTTAATACTAGACAAAGTAAAAAAATTATGAAATATTGTGACAAAATAGGGTGTCACAAGTGCTACAAAAAATATAATGTAAGAACAATTTAAAAAAAAAAAAAAACTTTTTTAACGAGTTTTTATACTTTGTAAAATAAATTAAATCACAAGTTAAAGTAACTTAATCACATAATTAAATGCAAAATAATGTAAAAGACTGAATTAGAATTGCATAAAACTAGGTATCAAAAGAGTCGCACTCAAAATGACCACCTAGACACTATTATTAAAAAACTTATTAAAATTAATAGTATGAAGTTTCAAAACACAAAATTAAATACATAAATGTGTCCAAAAGGTGCCAAAATCTAAGGATTTATTAGTTACATGACTATGTTTGACAAGGTTTTGACTGGGTCAAATGTCATAAAAAGGTTGACACCAGAGAGGGGTTTACAAATGAGAAAGTTGGCATGCAACCCAATAAATAGAATTCAAAATTAATTAAATTGGAAAAGATACGGAAAAAAGGTTGGAGATATTTAAAGACAAGACCTCACCTTTTTCAAGTTTGTATCAAAAAGTTAATTAAGTTTTAACATGCAATAATTTTTTTAATTTTTTTAAATGATTTTAAAAATTATTTATAAATATATATATATGCATGTAAAAAAAATAATATAAAGGTTAATTTTTGGTAAAAAATCTTTTAAAAGATTTTAAAGGTGGGGTCCACTAGATATTCGCATGGAAAAATAAATTTTAAAAATAAAGTAATTTTTAAATATTTTCATAAATTATATGAAAAAATATACTTACCTCAACATGCATAGGGAGAATAATGATGTAGACATAGAATTTTGGAGATCTACTACAACCTAGATAAGCCACCTCACAACATGAAAAATTTCCAGTGCTCCTAGAATCTTGAGGCAAGGTAGAATTGATCTTTAGAATTTGATTTTTTATGTAGAAAATAAGTTTTTCATTCACCCAAGTTGTATAATGTTATACAATGGCATCTCAATGGTTGAGATAATTTTTTTAAATATTTGGAGACTCCTTCTCAAGGAATAAAAATTTGTAATTGGTCTTAAAACTCCAAAACTAAGCAAGTAGAAGCTTTAAAATTGAAATTTTGATGAAGAAACTAGATTTTTGAAAATTTACAATGCTATAAAAAAAATTATGTTAAATATAAAAACAAAGTCTTAAAAAAATAATTATTTAAATGTGAAATGAGATATCTAAATTTCTTGCTAATCCTTTATACATCCCCTTGCTCTGATTCCATGAAAGAATTCATGTATAGATTTATGAATCAATACACATAGGTACGAGATCTAGGAGAGAGATTGATTTTAATGCATAATAAAATCATAGATCAATTTACACATAACACAATTATTTTAAGTGGGAAAACCTTCAAGAGGTAAAAAACTCACAAGTGGTAGTTAATGATTGAGAAACAATAATAACCCAAATACAAATTCTTCTACCTTCTCACTTCTTGATAGAATGGTCTTCACAAAAACTCATAGGGTGAATCTGATAAAATAAATTCATATTTGAATGATTTCACAATAGGGATAAAACCTTATTTATAGTGAAATACCAAGGGAGGTGACCATTGTATAAATAATGGGTCCATCCATCCTGATAAAGTCATTTAATTAAATTTTGGTAACTTATTAAATAATTATAACTTCATTATTCATTTTCATGAGATTCCCACCTTGTGTTGATAAATAATATATTATTATTATTATTTAATAATTTTACCAAGACTAAGGGTCAGTAATCCCACTTAGGATTAAATTCTCTAATAGTTCCCATGATTCCATAATTCTCTAAAAATGAAACTTCAATCTAGGAAACATTGGATGACCTAGGATAGCTTTGGCTTTATCACAATATTTTCCCATTTTATTCATTTTATTAGTTTGTGAGGATTATATTATTCACCTTTATGATGTTGTAAAGATCCTTACAAATATCTATAATGTATCAGTTCCAACTAAAGTAGTTGTAATTGGTGAGGATTATTATTTTTTTGACATTTTTAGTGAATAAACTATATGATAAAGCAAAGAACCACATAATTTGTTTAAGGGTGTTTGGATTATTATGTCAAAATGATTGTATCATTGAAAGTATAGTAATTAGGATATCACACTATGGGGGGGAAAATTAAAAAGAAGTCTCTAAAAATACACAGTATGATCATCTTGACAAGGGGATCACAATAGTGTAGTTGCCTCATGTGCAATTTTTTTTACATATATTTTTAAAATTCACATGGAAATATTTTTAATGTGAGATTTTTGGACTAAATTTTAGTTATAATGAGTAATTACATATATATAAATAATTTATTGTGAAATAAACTATTTTATACCAAATAAAACCTCTACACTACCCTCTCACTACTTTGTAAGTGAAACTAAGACATGAATTATGCAATTGTAATAGAAATAGGAATTTTAAATCCATTATTGAAATACTAAAATAGAGTGCATATATGCCTTGTGTACCCAATATTTATCTATAATTTTTAGGCTAGGCATGTTTGATATGTAAGCTCTTTGATATACAAATCCTAGATGTAAACAGTGATCATGCCTAAATATAATTGACTAAGGAGGGTTTAACCATATCTATAGCTACACTATTCCATCTCTGAGGTATTATAGAGTAACTTCTTAGGATAACCACTTATCTATGCATAATAAAATCAAATGATCAATGGATTTATATTATAAAAAAAACTCATAGTCAATTATGTTATACCATTAGATACATAGAAGTTAAAATTTGTATACATCATTATCTTAGGCCTAGGTATTGTTTGAATTCCCCTCACTTCATTGATAACAATGACTTAAACTAGTAAATAATGACATCCTATTTTGAATTTTAAAATTATTGGAACATAATTTCTAACCTAGGGAATTTATATGAAAAATAATATCTTCAACCCATATTACCCCATGACATTAACTAGGTTTTGAGAAATAAAAGTATCGCAAGGGTGAGGTGAGAGCATAAGATTGGGTAAATACAATAGGCCACTAATATTTAGGCATGGAACTTAATACATAAAAAAATATTCTAAATATCTAAAAATAGAAAAACATGGATATGTATAAGAAGATAAAAATGCACATCTAATCTTTATACATAGTGTGGAAACAAAAATAGAAGATTTGTATGCTCCAAAAAACTATACTATAATAGATGAAGGTTTATCCCTCTCATACCATATTAAATTTTTGGATATTATCTAAAATCATTGTATATTTCATAAGAAAAACACCCATAATACATGCAATATATAAATATATGAAATATTACAACAAGACAACACAGATTTATACATGTAGCATTATTACCTCTTTATATTAGAACTCTAGCCTAAATTCACAAATATAAAAATATTAACTCTCTTCCATAATGTACCTCACCCACTATCCCTATAAGCTCTTATATAGATAAGAAAAGAGGTTGTAGGTAGGGTTATGGTTTTGGAGAATAGTTACTTATAGAACAATTCAAGCCTATTATTAACACAATTCAATTAAGTAGATAATTAATAATCTTATCTAATAATAGGTTATAGATAAATATGCACAAATTGGTGCTTATTCACAAATTATATTATAAATGAATATTCTAAGTGAATCTTAATCATACAAAAGTGTATGTGTTATTAAATAAAATAAGAAAGAGATACTAAACTAAACCAATAAACCAAGTCACAAACCAAATCTAATCTAAATAAATTCAAAGAAAAGTAAAAAATTATATGAAATACATCAAAATTAATATTAATATTCTCAAAAAAGTGACAAAGGAGGTTCATATAATAATCATTTAGATTTTACTTGTGTGTATTAGCAATGACTAAAAGTGATGGATAATAGGCCTAGAAGCATGACAATAGGAAACCTAGTAAAATAGTAGAATATAATGATACACAAAAAATGACTAGTATCAACATGGTTTGATAGTGGCCATATCAATGTTGAACTAGTTAGATATATGAAAGAAGTTTAATACTACTAGTCTTGTTTGATACTAGCATATGATATTAGATCATCTGGAACTTTTTCAAATCTTTTTATCATCCCTTATTTTCCAAAAACCTCTCTTATATTATCAATTTATTACACAAGACTTATATAATTCATTCTCATTTATCCAAAACCTAATCCATTCCAAGAGACCTTGCAAGAGAAAAAAATTTGAGGTATTTATGAGGATCTTGCTTTTGTCAAACCCTTATTCTTAGACTATTTGGCAATCAACACTTGTGTATTAAAAAAAAAATCAATATGTATGAATATCCCAACTCTTATCCCTCTGTATGATATCCAAGAAAGTATTTGATTCTATATTCTCTTTCAGTAATCCTTATTTTTGTATATGTAACTATAACACGTTAATATATATATATATATATATATATATAAATTTCATCAAAATTAGAATGTAAGGATCCTTAGATTGTAATGATATAATGATTTATATATTTTTATTTCATGTAATTAAATGTCTTATGGTGCTTATGTATATATATACTTCTTGAATTCAAATTAAGAACATATTGGTGCACAAACTAAGATAGAATCAACAAAAAATTATCAAAAAATATGGCCCATATGAATGACAACATCAAAACAAGATATAAAGGGATCAAAAAATGAAATTATTAGTATTGAACTAGTTCGATACTAATCAAAGTATTAAAAAAAACACATTATAGGGCATAGGATAAATAAGGTGAATCTAAAGACTCAAAAAACATAGAGAATATATAGAACAAGAAGAACATAAACATAATATGGTTAGATATAGAATAATGTAGAGTTGTAGAGGAAAAAATAAATGTCATAAGTGTCATAAATATAATAAAAAGAGTCTTTAAGTGATTATTTCAAACCAATGATCCATATCCACATAAGCACACTAATTACTAAGCAAATCCTATGTTTATACCAAAATTAGTTGTTTACATGCATAACTTTAATGTGTGCATGCACATGCATGCTTATGTGTGTACACGCATGATCATCTACATCAAAGTAAAAAAATAAATTCACTGGAGGGATTGATGAAGAAGATGTGGTTGAAAATTATAAATTATGTTTAAAGTTAATACTGAATATTATAATGATCTAATAGTTAAGAGGAGGAGTGAGGTTACCTTAGCACATAGTCTAGCCCCTGTAAACTTAAAAGCATAAAATTTATATTTCCTTATTATTTCATGAATGTCTTGACTACCACTAAGGGTTCAATAATGATCATAAATTTTCATGTGTCAAATGTTTTGGTGTACCTACAAGCAAAAATAAGGAGATCAATATCTATAAATTTATAGTAAAGTTTTAGATTTTAGATGATAAATTATATAAATTCAATCTTTAATTTTGAGTCTTAATAATACTCATATGATATAGAAGGTGAAATTATAATGAGTTTTTTTTTTTGGACTCTTAGATACATGTCAAAAGATTCTCCAACATTCTTTTAGGAAAATACACATTTTGTCATGTTACTTCCAATCACATGTTCATACATAGTTATATAAAGTGTAGATGTTTCCTATTGATTTTATTATCAATGTTTTGAGAAGTTACATATTTCAAATGTGACATCATTTGATCTCAATCTTTATTTCAATAAACAAGATGTTCTTTTAGTTTTGTTATTAGTTGAGGTTTATAAGGCTTATTCTTTTGTGCAGGATCAATGACTTTTTTAAAAACAAATCTTACATATTTTTGAAATGCACCTAAGTATAAAGTGACTTAGTGGGACTCTAAAACCATTTTATCATCTTCAACCTAAAAAATCCTCACATTGTAAAATATTTTAAATACACCTTGCATCATCTGATCTTATCTTTATTGAAAATTCAAGCTTAATTCATAAATATATGAGGAGTGGGGCTTGTATGAAGGTTTAAAAGTCAATCAAGCTACATGACAGTTGATTGGAAAAAAATAAAATCTTGTGAAATATACCTCATGTCATTATATCATCTCTACATTGATGACATGAGATATTTTAAAATATTTGAGATGATTAAAACATAAAAAATTAATGTACACCATTGTATTATCTTATTCAACACTAATCTCTAGTAGTATGAATACCCAAGTAAGGAAAATTTAAAACAATTAAGCTAAAATAGGGTAGATAAAGAGTTTCAACTCATGGAAGAGTAATGATTGTGCCAAATCTCAACTAGATGGATAAGTCTCATGAAATATCCACCTCAATCTATCCATGTGATAAGAATTGGTAGATTAAATATTCCCTTAGGGATAATTAATCCACTATTTTCAAAGAAGTTGTGATTTAAATTCAAATCTCATAAGGATGGCATGGGAAGAAATGCTCAATTCAACCAAGTATACAATTAGATGATAAATAAAAAAATAGACCATGTTGAGAATTAATGAGGTGACAAAGTACATAGAGCTATATATTAGAGATAATCTTTATCTACATAAGATATATATAAGAAATAAACACTTTCATATTCATCTCTACTATTGTACTTGGTATCTAAGAATTTTATATGTTTTTATAGCTCTCATTCTCTATATAATATTATATGCTAAATTGAGAAAATGTTGATTAATATGTATTACCTAGGTCCCTATAATATTTTAATTTAGCATCTAAGCCTATACTAGTTCTTAAGTAACTCAAGAATTTTAATGCAATAGATGATATATGTGTGTTTACTCTTGCAATTGATAATGATATTCATGATTGTAAGTTTTCATCCTTCTTCTTTCTTCTTACTTCTCTAATTTCATATGTAGTAGATCTCACATTTTTCATTCCATTACTTTACATCATGTCCATTATCTTATTTTTCAATAACTAAATAACTATGTGTTTGTAGAGATAAGGAATCTATCCATTCTATTATGATGAATCACCTTATTTTATTTTTTAGATCTCATTTCATATTCTCTTTTCCTAGAAATATTTTATTGTATGCATTAGTTTACGTTCAAAATCAACTATCTATAGATGTTTATATACAATATTAGTTCCACACTAGTAAAGTTTCCCTTACTATAAGTGTTGTTTATGTAGTAGTTTAATTGGGAACATTAGATCAATGGATTTTGGCATGCTTGATGGGACAATATTTTAAGCTTATATAAAATCATCTTAATTTAATTTGTTTTTTTTTCTAATGTTTTAGTGAAAATATTAGTTATAATTCCTTCTTAAAGCATTATTATATCATGTAGAAACTCCTATATAAAATAAATTAGCACTCTATTATCAAAATTTAGCATCCTAGCCTATGAGAAGGATTGAAACTAGATATTTATCTAGAAATAAAATTTATTTCTAATTCCTACAATGTTTCAAAATATAAAATAGTTAAATCAGCCCAAATATACCCTCATTATCACCTTAGGACTCAATTTAGCCTTCCACCCAATAAACATTTTTCTTTTCTTCATATATATATTTACACTATAAGATTAATGCTCAAATAAATCATTATTTTATGTCTCATTTACAAAAGGAATCCTTCTTAATCTTGCATCAAATGGTCGTATGCCCATGGCACCTCTTAAAGTTTTGCCTTATTTTAATGGGAAAACTTTACTTAATCAAGTAAGTGCACAGAGTTGGGGGATAATTCCATGGACATTATAGATAATATGATCATGTTAATTAATAACATGATCACATTAATTAATTAACATGATCACATTATTTGAATTATGGATTGATGATTACTGAGTCATAATGTGATTGTGTTATTATATAAAATGATCATATTATATTGAATAATAACACAATCACATTATTAATGTGATCATGTTATTTTTATTTTCAATAATGAAATCATGTTAATAACATGATTGCATTACCTATGTTTAAAAATAATAATAAGTGAAACCTGAATGAAAAATCCTCATTTTGCATTCAAGTTTCCTTGCTCTTCCTGATCTTATATAATCATGTTTTACATGGAATACACTAGAGAGTGCTAGGAAGGTACCATATTCATCCCATGAACTTGCTAATGGATGACGCTACTGTGTAGAAGTTAGTGATAGAAATTTTCCTTATTTAACCCTAATTTTTCATATTTTTCATTTTTTAACCCTATTTTTTAATTGTAATTTATTTTAATAGCCCATCCTACTAACCCTCCATATAAACTTCTTATTTCTCCTCCTCCTAACCCTCCACAAAACCCTTTTATTTCTCCTATCCCTCTACCTAGCCTTCCTATAGTTCCCCAAAACCCCCTAGCAGTCAAGAGATTTTGATTGAAAACATTGTGGGAAATAAACATGAGATTTAAGAGTTAATTGATAAAATGAGGGATCACACATTGGCCAACCCCCACTGCACCTAGCTAGTTGATTCCAAATAGACCTTATTAGGTCAAATTAACTCTATAATGAGTCAAATTGATAGATGGACCTCATATAAGGATACTTGCAGGGTATATTATGATAATAAGTTTTAAGACCTTTAGGTTAAGAACAAATAAATTTTAAAAGCCTCCATTTGTACCCTATTTTTTGACCCAGCCACCAATGCCCCATTTCTCATAATTACTATACATTTTCCTATCCATCATTATGTACATAACCTAATCACAACCAATTTTTTGGATCGATGGTGGATGGTATTTGACTATCCACCATGTAGCAACCATGAGGTCCCATTATATTTTATGAGAAAACTCTATTTTGAGTTTGTCCTCAATGAGATTCCCAAATATTATGATTTTAGTGAGTTTCAGGGATAAGGAAAAGGCTCTATGTAGGATCAACTAGGTACACATCATGTTCCTAATCAGCCTACATAGATCTATATCCAAAAGCCTCTTAGGCTTGATATCCCTTTTTTAGTTCATTAGGTCATGGAGATCGACACTTTCTATGCTCTTATTTCACTCACCAATACACTCATTTAGCATACAAGTAGGCTTTCATAGAGTGATGCTATAAATATACCACCTACCTAACCCTAACCCCACCCTTATAGTTCTTGTGGATCTATTTGCATTTTAACTTTTGATGATGATGGAATCAATGGTTTAGATGGATTAGATAATATTCTTATGAGTGATGAGTTTTTAGCATGGACATTTGGTGTGTAGACATCAACCACCACACATATACATGTATATTTTATATAAATGGCATGTTAAATTTAAGTTATATTTACAAGTTTAATTTAGCTAACAATTAATTTACATATAAATTAAACATAATATATATGTCATTTTTATGTCACATGAGGTGATGGTTCCTTCATCATCACAATCAACATTTATAGCATTTGATTTTTCATGGCCATTATTTACATATTCAGACACAGTTACTTGGCCATCCACTATTGTATTTATCTCTATTAGGATGACACCATTTACCTATATAGAGGTAAAATTTCATGTTAATCTTATGCTTTATATATAATTAGTATATGTATATTCACCTTGTAATTTTAAGTTAAATTTATCTTTCTCTGTATTCATGTTCTCTCTCTTTATCCTTGCTCTATTCTTTATAATAGTTGCAAGTTATGAGGATGGGATCAATAATATTTATATAACTTATTTTGGTAAATTATATAAATATTACATGAATAATCTCATTTGATATTAGATAAGGGTAATTCACATGCCATGAGGATACTTATAAAATGTAGAACACTTATCTAGGGGTCCTTCTAGGTAACACTATCTTGAAAATGAAGTTTCTAAGCTCAATATAGTCATATTGTCATTTTTACTTATGTCATCATTACCATTATACATAAATCCACATGTTACCCTTGAAAATGATTGATATTAGCAAGGGAATTTAAGGTAAAAGAGAATAAATATTCATCATTAACAATAGACATAACACAAAAAACATATATGTTTTGCTTTTTACATCTAATTTACTTCTCTTCTCAAGATTTAATGCAAAAATAACACAACTAAAAGCATAAAATTCATGAATGGTCTTATGTTGGGCCATGCTTATTTGGGAGTAACATCCTACAATGATCTTACAAGGTCACTGATTAAGGATATAGACATTATATTCATATATTCTACCCCATTACCAATATGGTACTATTTTTGTTTCTATTACCTGAGTTCAATGCACTATTTTATAATAAATCTATTATATGCTTTCAGGGATAGGACATTATTTACGAAGAAAACATGAAGCACATTGTTCCACAAAATATTTGAAGCTTCCTTATGAATATACACCCATTTTCCTAGTGGTATTTATCTTAGAGGTGATAATATCCTATTAAATGGGAGTCTCATTCATATACTTCTTTCCCAAATACAATAATGCAAACTAAAATTCCTATGAGCATATTGTATCTAAAACCATAAGGACACAAACTTGACATGACTACACATGTAGCATTCATCTTTGATATGGGTAAACATAAAGAATCCCTTTTCCATATATATATACACACACTTACATACATCCAAACTATTTTCCAATTTTGTTATCTTGATCCAAAATAAAACAATATTTATTTAGATGGCTAAACTTGATATATTGGACAAGGGCCTCCCTTCCTTAACCTATTGGTATAATTTTATTTAAACACACCTTCATCAAGAGGTGGATTCACCATGGATCATGATACTTTTTATTGGTAGGGTGCTCTCCCATAAATCACTTGTCATCCATCTATTATAAATGAATGTGATATAAATCCATGTATTATATATAGATATATATATGATTGATGTCACACATATAATATAAGGATGATGGCCATATATGTGTAGCTCAACCTTTCCCTAGTAAATATATAATGGTATTTTACTCTATCCAACTAAATTTTACAAGGATAGAGTTCTTTATATGTCTCTTATTCCTTTTCCCTCCTTAACTTTGCCTTGCTAAAGTGATACTATTCTTGGTTTACATTGTCTTTTATTGATATGCACATTGTATGGTAGCTATGTACTTCCATGATTCTTGGTTTACAATGTCTTTTCATGATATGAACGTTGTATGGAAATTACACTTCCATGATTTTTAGTTTACATTATCTTTTCATGATATAGATGGTTTCCATATATAATATTTGATAATTTATATAAAAGTAAGTGAGACCTTGTTTACATGAAAATTTGATAGCTGGAGTAGAATCTCCTCCCTCCCTATGAGTTGAGATAGACATAGGCATTATTGTTACAATGTCATATACACAAGCACTGATAGAGTAATATATTAGTTCTTATAATTTTGAATTGTATAAATAGACTTGTTTTAATAATTTTAGTATATGTACTTGGGGAAAATCTAACCTATGTAAATGTATTGTGTATGCAAGTTTGTCCTATGACATATAATAGTCCCAATTAGATGATTAGTATGGTAACTTATCATGCTCCTCCCATATTTGAGATACCTATTTGAATAGCTAAGCCTACCATTGACTTATTTGAGCATAAAAAATAGATTGAGCAGGATCACAAGCTTTCATTAAGTGCATGTTTAAATGATTTTTTATTGTAGTTATAAATTATTTTTTTAACAATTGTTTGAATGTATTTTATGTTAATTTCATAATAATTATTTTATTTAAACAGGCTCAATTATAAGCTAGCTATGAGCATAGGACCCATAGTCAGACCTTGGAACAATCCAAGGCATTAGAGGGGTCTCCATCTACTAGTAGGGCATACCAAAGAGAGTCTTCTTTGAGGAAGGAAAAGAGAGGGAGACTATTTAATGAATATTATGTAATTGAGATGTACTTTATTATATGCCTATATGGAAACTTATGCATTTTTAACATTGTATATACACATATGACATTTAGCCAACATTAGATACTATGTCGGTAGATGTAATTTTTTGTATTCCTATCAAGGCAATCTATGTATTATTTACATTGGACACATGTGCCTATATTTTATGCCTATCATAGCAATCTATCTAATTTATATTCAATTTTTTTTCCATTATGTGTTATTTTATAGTATTTTTTTGATATTCTAAACTATTATCTATTAGATCTCATATTTAATGTTGTACAAAAATGAGGATTAAAAAATTATTCTTTTTAATGCTATAAATCTCGAATCTCCCATATTTTTTTTATAATAAAGTTTTTATTTCATTGTGTGTAGTGGAAATGACTAATGACACTCTTATCACTTATGATTAATGGACTTATTATATTTGTACCTAATTATTTTACAATTTATATAGACTTATTGGTGTCATTATAACTCTTACAAACCTCTCACATTCATTATTTAACTCATTTCATACATTCTATTCACAAACATCCTCTTACTCTTTCACTATCTTTTCACTAGGCAATCCTCTTAGGTTTCTAGTACCACAACATCATATAGGTCTCAAGGAGTTAGTATTATATCATATATGTTCTTATATGTTCAAATTACACATGAATTAACTTATTAAAATCACTCAAACACACTTCAACATTCAATTCCACATATAGGGCTCATAATGGTCTCCTTAGGCTTGTAACCTTTTTTTGTGAAAATTCTCATGGTTTGAGAAATATATAAAATATTATGGATATTTAAAACATTTTTTTATCCACCCTGTATCTCATTATAGGTATGTGTCAAATTTCATGACTTAACTCCACTCCTAGACCATGCTTCCTTTGTAAACCACCCTTCAATTAGGCCTAATTAGCCTTATCTTAAGTCCACAATCACCAAATACGTATTGTACAAAATTGAACCACACCAAAAAAAATTATTACTTTTCTATACATCAAAATATGTCATATTATGAATTTTTATTAATTTATAAGGGTTAAAACTCTTTCTATGGGGGTTTTGCTCTTGAAACCCTAGTTAGGCTTCTACATAGGTCGAGGGGATATATAATTAAATATATTGAGTTATACAAAGTTTCAAAGGAAAAAATGCAACATATAGGTATATTTTCACCCCAAAAACCTTATAAAATAGGTGATACATCTCATTTATCTTTATTCTCTCTTCTAACCATCAAAACACAAGTTTTTAAGTCCTATTTAGGACTATAACAATAAGGTTTGTGTATGAATGAGTGTCAAGGACTCTGTTAAGGGATTTTTAAATTATCACTACTTTATTTTCACCTATCACCAACCACACAAATTATTATATCCATTATCATACACATTTATACAATAAAACTCTCTCCTTTTTATCTTGATTGTGCATAACAAGGCACCTTAAAGGCTTATGACAGCAACATGGAGTATTAGTTCAATTTAAAATATATCATGCATTGATAAGAGATTAAAAACCTCATTTGATGATGTTACTATATTATAAGTCCATTTATTCAATTAAATACTTGAAAATATTAGGAAACAACTCTTACTTCCCTTTGTAATGTGACTGTTAACTCAAAATAGGGTATAGATAGGGTTTCTTTGTTCTAGAGGATCGTATGTTGATTATTTAACATTTTATTTTGTGTAAACAAAAATTAACCTTCCACATCAATGGTTTATATATATATATATATATATATATATATATATATATATATATATATATATATATATATATAATATATATATAATATCATTATCTACACCAAAGTCATACTCCTTTTGTAAGAAACAACCATTTACTTTCATATTGGATTGTCATAGGCAAAATAGGGTATATGGGTAGAGGAAACCCTTTTTGTTAAGTTCTCCAAGTATAAATGTCTTACTCATTTATGTATAGGTTCGTATATGTTCAAAAAATTCAAAACTAATAACATGATGACTCATATCTTAACAACTTGGTCCAATCACTCCAAGCTCCCTTCCTTGATTGTAACCTACATTCACTTCTTAGTTACCACCCACAGTCATTCATCCACCTTCAACCTTAAAAAAATGACAACACATTCATGGACTCAAATACCTTTAAGGATAACATGAAAATAATTAAATCACATACACTGAATGGAGAATCCACAACAAGTGACTTTCTAGGTCAATGAGTCAATAGTGGAATTTATTGAGAGGGTATTTCAAAATCATTATTACTTTCATTGTTTATAGGTGGGATGAAATTTTATTCATTGTTAATTTATTCATTATATGTTTCCATGAAATTTTATTTATGGTTAATTTCACCATTATTAGTTTCCATAAAATTTTATTCATTCATGGGGGGTGAAGCATCATACATAGACTCGTCATCAACAAAATCAAAAACTTGGAATTTTGAATGTGAAATTCTAACATTAAATAATTCATTATTTTCAATTTAATTATTAGTCATTTCATTATGGTCAATTTCATCATTTTTTAATTCATTATTGTCAATTGGCTTATTATATATGACATTTGGTTCATTAGGATTAGGGTTTGTACCTTGTCTACCATGAAGTTTTTCCATTCAAAGCTTGTGTTTCTCTCTCAAATATTATAATTCCTCTAGTTTATTTATTTTAAACATCTTCCTCTACCTCTTTGAACGTGATTCTGCACCTATCAGAAGGGATAATTGACAACTTTTCAAAGCTGGGGTCAAGTACATAAGTACCATAGATCTCACAGAAGTATGTATAAAATGTTAATGGGGATAGAATTATTGATTTGGGTTTAAAATAGTCATTTATATGTGATATTAGTATAAAATAATCATTAAAAAATTGCATTATATAATGTGATCACATTATTACATAACATGATCATGTTATGTGTTGTGTAAGGTTCTACTCCATCCAACACATTGAGAATCTTATATTAACAATAACATGATCATGTTATGTAATAATACGATCATGTTATTGTTAATATAAGTTTTGGGGTTAGTAATTGGAAATGAGAACTGAGTGTTATCTATATTAAGAATAATGTGATTGTGTTATTAAATAGTGTGATCATGTTATTAAATAATGTGATCACATTATACTTAATATAGACAAAGGATTATAAATTAGGGATTAAGGCATTAGTGTATAGGGTTTATGGATTAGGTATTACAATTTATGTTTTAGGGATTAGGGATTACAATTTATGTTTTAGGATTAGGGATTAGGGAATGTAGGTTTTGGGTTTAAGGGTGTATATAAATTCTAATCACTCTGTGCCATGTGTAAACCCAATTTTTACTACAAAGGATGTTAATTTGGACTAAATTGATTGGTAAATAGGGAAAGTTTTTAGTTTACAATTTAGGGTATAATGTTTAGGGCTTAGGTTTAGGGTACATAGGGTCAATTTTAAATATAATTCTTAGTCTAAATGATGTTAATTTGGGATAAAATGATTGGTTTAATGTTTAAAGAGTTTATATCTATGGTTTAGAGTTTTGGGTTTAAGAAATTTAAGCATTAGAGATTGAGGTATAGGTTTTAGGGTATATAAGGTATAATTGTGATGGTGATTGGGGAAAATTGGAGTTGATCAACCCATAAATCACATTTTATATTCATGTAATTAGGCTCAAGGGGCTCAAAATATCCCCAATTTACTTTAGATGCATATCTATATTGGTACTCTAAAGGCTAAGTTTTGGCCATAGGTTTCAAAAATACATTTTATGACACCTCGTGATAAAACCATTTATATCATAAGGTATGTATGTTTGTGGTATGTAGTGGGGATTATAATTTATGTTCTATGGAGTAGGGATTAGGACATGGATTTTAGGTTTAAGGACCTATATATAATTTTTATAATCACTCTATGCCATGTGAACATAATTATTACTAAAAAGGATGTTAATTAGGATCTAATCAATTGGTAAATAGGGAAATCTTATGGTTTACAATTTAACATATAGTGTTTAGGGTTTATGGTTTAGGGCTTAGTTTTTAATGTATATATGGTTTAGCATATAAAGGGTCAATATTAAAGATAATTGAGGATAATTTTAATCACTTTAACCCATTTGTGACTATAAAATGTAGTTTTGGGTTGTCATTTTACCTTGGTTGTCATTGTGTAGATTGAATGAATTAATCAAAAGGGGAAATCAGTCATGTGATTTAGGCCAAACTAAGCCCTGTGAACTTAATTATCAATCTAAATGATGTTAATTTGGGATAAAATAATTGTTTTAATGTTTAAAGAGTTTATATTAATGGTTTAGAGTTTAGGGATTTGGAACTTTAAGGATTAAGGATTAGGGTATATGTTTTAGGGTATGTAAGATATAATCATGTAGTTAATTGGGGCAAATTTGAACTCCTTAAACCTATATCTATGAGTAAATAATGTGAATTTGGGATCAATTATCCCCCACATCATCACATATTGAGCATATGAAGTCAATTGTGGTAATGAGTGATGAAATTTTAACCAAGTTAATCCCTATGAACCTAATTCTTACTATATATAAAGGATGTTAATTAATTGGTTTATCATTTAGGGTCTATAATTTAAAGGGTTTGGGGGTTATGGCTTATGTCTTATGGTTTAATTTAAATGATAAAAGGTTTAGGGTTAAAGTTAAATGGTACAGGGTTTAGGGTTTAAGATATTAGATATAGGGTCTAATCACTAAGGTAATTAAAGAACATTTGAGCTACTTGCTCACTTATTTATAACTTGATTACCTTAATGTTTTAATTTTTAATAAAATTAGTGTCAATTATGCCATGTACATGTTGCATACATGTTGTACAATCTATTAAGACATAAATTTGGTTTAAAATCTTAATTTTGCCTAGATCACATAGGGAATTACACAAATTGACTAATTAGATCAATTCATGATAGAAGATCAATATTTTGATTTTACCCCAAATCATATATTGGTATTGAAGTGGTTAAAATTGGCCTTAAATGACTCCTCAATTAAAATAATTAGCTATTCCATCCTCTTTAATTAACTAGGTTGAAGGGGCTTGAAATGGCCCCAATTTACTTTAGATGCACAACTAGATTGGTACTCTAAAGGCTAAGTTTTGGCCATAAGTTTAAAAAGTGAATTTTATGACATATCATGATAAAATAAGTTATATTTTAAGGCATGTATGTTTGTGGCATGTAGTGGGAATTAGGGCATAGGGCTTACAATTTATGTTTTAAGGATTGGGAATTAGGATATAGGGCTTACAATTTATGTTTTAAGGATTAGGGATTAGGGCATAGGGTTTAGGTCTAAGGACTTGTATATTAATGTCTAATCACTCTATTCCATGTTCAAAACTAATTAGGGTATAGTTTTTAGGGTTTACAATTTAGGGTATAGTTTTTAGGGTTTATAGTTTATAGCTTTTAAGTTTTAATTTATATACATGGTTTAGGGTACACAAGGTAAATCACAAAGATAATTGAGGATAATTTTAATCACTTGGACACATTTGTGACTATATAATGTGTTTTTGGGTTGTCATTATACCATGGATGTCATCATGCAAATTGAGTGAATTAGTTAAATGGGGAAATTAGTAATGTGATTTAGGCCAAAAGAAGCCTTGTAAACTTAATTATTAGTCTAAATGATGCTAATTTGGGTTAAAATGATCGGTTCAAGGTTTAAAGAGTTTATATTTATGATTTAGAGTTTAGGGATTATGAACTTTAGGGATTAGGTATTATGGTATAGGTTTTAAGGTATATAAAGTACAATCATGATGGTGATTAGGGAAAATTTGAGCTCCCTAAACCTAGATCTATGAGAAAATAATGTGAATTTGGGATCAATTATCCCCCACATCATCATATATTGAGCCTATGAAGTCAATTATGGTAATTAGTGATGCAATTTTAACCAATAACATCCCTGTGAACCTAATTCTTACTATATATAAAGGATGTTAATTAGGGAAAAACTGATCTTAAGGGCATACTGAGTCTCAATGGAAGGATTTTTATTGATATGATATCAATTAGGGATCCAAGTGCTCACCATATTAAAAAAATAAGTATTTTTTCAATTTTATATGCAATTCAATCCAAAGGATCCATGTGCAAGGAATTACGTTAATATATAATGGAATTGGGGCTTATTTGGCCTTGATTACGTACCATATTAAACCAATTAAGTATTTAGTTTTACAGGATACATAATTAGGGATAATCGAGGCTTGCTTAATGAATTATGTCAACATAATTTTAATTAGGGCCTAATTACACACCTTATTCAAATAATTGAGTGTTTGATTCAATCTGATGTGAAATCAAGGCCAATTGAACCTTTTAAGGAATTACATCCATATAATAACAATTTGGATTTTTATTATGTACCAAATTCAATTGAAAGAATATTTATTTCAATATGATATGAAATTTAGTCCAAACAAGCCTTGTGTAAGAAATTTCATCCTTCTATTGTCAATAGGGGACTCTGTTGGTCCCAAATACATAACATATTAAATCAACCAAGTATTTAGTTTAGTTGAATATACAATTATGTCCAACTAGGGCTTGTGCAAGTAACTGAACACATATAATGTCAATTACAACTTCATTGGCCCCGATTGTAAACTATATCCAACTAGTCATATATTTGGTTTTATCTTATACATTATTGGGGCTAATTGAGCCCCATGAAAGTAATTTTGTCCATATAATGTTGGCTAGGTTCCATTAGCCCTAATTGCACACCATATTAAACTAATTGAGTATTTAGGTTCAATATGATATGTAATTGGGGCCACTCAATCCCTAAGCAAGGAATTAAATCCATCTAATGTCATTTGGGGCTCTAATTACACCATGTGAAATCAATTGATAATTTTTAAATACTATACATAATTGGAGATGACCAAGTATTATGTAATTAATTGATTCCACCTGTAACATCAATCAAGGCATTTTTCACCCTATGCAATGAATTATGTCCATCTAATGTCCATTATGAATATTTTCCCCCAATTGCACATCATATTTAACCAATCAATTATTTTCTTTAGTATAATCTATAATTAAGATTAATTGATCCCTATGCAAGGAATTCCTTCAATATAATGTTAATTATGGCTTTGATAGCACACTGTATTAAACTAATTGAATATTTAGTTCAATCTAGTACACAATCAAGGTTAAATGAGCCCTGAGAAAGGAATTATACTTATATGATGTCAATTGGGTCTCTAACTTGACACCATATTATAAAAAACCAAGTATTTATTTTATTTTTATATGTAATTGGGGCCAACCAAGCTCCATCCAAGGAAATATGTCCATCAAATGTTAATTTGGGATCTATTAGCCTAATTTCACACCATATTGGGATCAAAGGAATAATAAAATGATTCATAGGTTAGTATATCTCCAATTATCATTTAATTTTATCATTTTTTGACAAGAACATTAATCCCAAACAATAATTTTAATCAACCAATATTTGATCTTAAGAGTACTAGGACTAATGGCTCTTATTCAAGTTTTAGGGTGTTAAGAATATATAACATGATCATGTTATTAAGTAACATGATCACATTAATAACATAGTTAATAATGCAATCATATTATTAACATGATCATGGTATTTTAATTTGAATTCAATTCCCATGTCTTTTATCTTGGGAATGGCTTGGATTCTCAAGCCAAAAGCTTGGACTATCAATGTACAACTGAGTTTTGAAAGGTATGATAAAAAATAATAAATTTCAACTTTGATTGCCAAATAAACTAATAATTTCAACATGAAAATTTAAAAACTTAATACTGTCATGATTAGAACACTTTCCTCTTTCTAAAAATATGATTGTTATACTTTTTTTGACAATCTAAGGTTTCAAATTATGTTGATTTTGAACTATGCCTTTTTTAGGCAACTACATGACACAAATATATATGCCTATACATGTTTATGTAATTTTTATTTCATTGATCCAAGCGAAAAATAATTTATATGGTAACCAACTAGGCCTAATTCTACACACATTAAAAAAAATTGATTTTCAATTTTTTTTGAGGTAGTTAGGCATGCCTCATGGATGACTATCCATTTTTTTCTCAGTTTTAGGATCTATTTACTTGCACAATTCATAAAAAAAAATTACTAATTGAAAAAATATAAAAAATATAGGTGACATACTTCCTTTCAAATAATATTAAATGTTGCTAAAAAAATGGTGTGTAGGATGGTCATTTATCTACTATGTTTTCTGAAAAAATAGGAGTTCCTCTTCAAAATTTTAGATGTTTTACCTAGTTATATTAAACCATTTAAAAAAAAAGTGTTTTGGAAACTAGACTTGAAATTATAAATTTCATATTCTTACACCATCTTCAAATTTGGAGTGTAAATTTATCAAATTATCTACAAAAGTTTAGATTTCTGAAATTTCAAGAAAATCATTTCCATAGGTAGGCCACTTCCCCCAAATTTGTGCACTTACCCAATCCTATTAAACATATAAAATATTGATCTATAATTTTTGGAGTCCATAATTTTATAGAGGATGATATAAAAATTATATTTATATCCCCTTATTTTAAAGTAGAAGAGTTAGGCTAATACATGAACTTGTTTGTTAATAATATAAGAAATTGGTATGAGTGGGGGAAAGTTACATAACCTATTTAAAGAGAGAGATGATAACATATCCATCCTAGATAAATCTAATTCAATAAAAATAAATCCTAAAAAATTATCTCTAAATTTAATCACATATTTATAAAGATATGTTATCCATAAAATAGATGGACATTCCACACTAATTTTAACCAACATGAATCCTGTACTCTTAGCTCGAGATATTATTTAAAGAGAGATATTATAGGGCAATTACAATGTTAAGAAAATTATAAATATATGTTTGAAATTAAATTTATTTCATACTAAACATGAACATGAATCATGAAAATGAGATAAATCATAAGAACAACACAATAATTGAATTATAGAAACTTGGTGTGGGAAAACATTAGTTGACGAGGAAATTTCACTCTCCTTCCACTTTGTAATTAAATAAATGTACAATTTAATATAAAACATGTAATTAATGGACATAATTTAAACTACCACCCTATCCAAATTTTTCACACAAGATTTCTTAGCTCAGACACATCATGTAACTCAAAACATAACTAAAGTAACCATATATAGCTAATAATAATGAGATAAAAAGAATATATACTCAAACTTTCAAACTACAATGTGAATCCAACTTCAATTATTCTAATTGAGATTTTTTATGTCCTCTACCTTCAATAAAGGTTTTGGTTATTCCCTCTCATCTTAGAACCCACCAAAGTCCTCAAATAAACCATTATAAATAAGTGGAAATGTTTACAACCATTCCCATTCATGTGTTTATATGGTGGTGAAACCACTACAATATGCAAAATGGTTGTTATGAAACCACTAAGGAAAATTCATAACCAACATGATGGTTATGAAATCATCACCTATAAATATCGATAGTTATGCATTTTCCATTGACATAAACCATCAATTTTGTCATTTATGACAAAACTCTCAAATTCAAGATCTAAAAGTTGTTAAATTCACCATTATGATGATGTTTAAATTAAATTCATACTAATTATACCACTATAAACTATATAAACTAATGTTTTAACATGAAGTTTCATACAAGCATGAATTACATTAATTGGGTATTGTGGAAACATCTAGCAAGAATAACTAGTTCATAAGATCCATATTTTAGATCATGCCTCCCTAGTTTGAGGATTTTAAGTCCTTAAAATATTTATAAACTATATAGGTGAGGAAATATTTCCTCATATATTCTTTGAAATACTATTTGGCCTTTATAAATAGTTGACCCTTTAACCCAAACATCTAATGCTATATTTCACTCCTTTTCTTATTTCCCTCTTCTTATTTTGTAGCATAACATACTCCTCAAATTCTAACTAACTCTCAAGATTCAGGTCTTGAATTGAAGTTGGTAAAAACCCTTCATCTTCATTGTCTAACATATAAGTCTTAAAGAGACATAATTTATCAACATTAATAATGGAATAAACCTTCATATAAGGAGGTAAATTGAGTCTAAATGTATTATTTCCCACTTGTTCCAAAATTTAAAATGTATGATATTGAAATGGATTAAGATTATTATATTTACCTTGTAATATCTCTTTATTTAATTAAAACCATACCTTGTCTCCAACAAAGAAAGTATGTTTATTCCTAGGTTGATCATGCCTTATTTTGTACTTGCATTGTGATTTCTTCAACCTCCCTTGCACTTGGAGGTGAAATTGTTAAATATTCTCAATGAACATTTCATATGTTTAGACCTCCTAATCCAATTTCCCATTTGTTTTATATGTTTGTCTAAAAAAAAAATCAAATACATATGGATTTAATTAACCAAAATAAGTTTCAAAAGGAACTTTTATAATATAATAATGTATTTCCATGTTATAAGAATTTTGAATATACACCAAATTTTCATTACATGTCTTTGGATGCTTTATATTATACCCTATAAAGAGTTTTACCAATTTTTAATTCAAAAATTCTCTCTTCCCATCATTTTGGGGTGAAAAATAGTATACCATTTCAATTTGGTATCCATATTCTCCCATAATGTGGCCCAAAGCCTACCAAAAAATATTAAGTTTCGATTTCAAATTATATAAATATACAAAAAAATGACCCACACATTAGTAAAGAATGATTCAATGAAATAAATACCTTTTATAGTATTTTTACAAGGAATAATAATAATACAAATCTTACTAAACCATTTAACTACCACAAATATAAGTCATGCCCCTTCCTTGACATAGGAAACCCACCTATAAAATCCATGGAAATAATTTCCCATAGCCTAGAAGGAATAGGTATTGGCATATCCAATTCCAAAATCCTATTACTATGTTTTATAGTAATACATAACATACTTATCCTTAGGAACTTAGCAACATCAAACTACATAGTAAGCCCATAAACATCCATCTATAAATATGCAATTGTCTTTGTCACACCAAAATGTCCATAAATAATTGAGATATGTGCTCCCCTCTTTATCTAAGTTATTTCCTCCTTAAGAATACAAAGCTTACCCAACTTGTAGAGCAACCCATATTTGAGATAATAATCCTTTGGGGTCAAATTATGCACCTTGGTATTTCTTTTCTTTAATAAAGGGATCCTTAAGATATACATCATTCTCATATCTTTCTACATAATACTCACACATAAAAGGTTAAATAATAGTTATGGTTCCCATGTTTGAAGTTAATAGAGATAGAAATAACATATAAACTTGTTTTTTATAACACATTTATTATATTTGACAATAAACTCAAATAGTTACAAAAAACCCATCCATTTATAGTGTTTAGCCTACTAAAGTTTATTTTTAGATTTCAAATATTAGAGAGTTTCGTGATCCATTTGAATAATAATTTCCTTACCCTATTTGTATATATTGAACACTTGAATAAGAGCATATAATTCCTTATCATATGTAAAATAATTTAGAAATGTACCATGAAAATCCTTTGAATTGTAATATATGGGCTTACTTATAATAAGAAAATCCCTATAGCATTGTTACTAGCATTCATTTACATATCAAAGGTAAACTAAAAGTTTGGATAATTTAATACCAAAACATGGTTAAACATATAAAATTAATCTTTTTTTTTAATGCCCTAAATAAAAGTCTAGCCACTTGTTATAATGGTATGAAAAGGTGCAGTTATGGAAGATAAATTCTTGATGAACATCCTCAAATATTAAATGCCACCAATAAATTACATTTTTTTGGTCACATTGGAATGTTTTGGCCAATTAAAGATGTTCTTGATATTTTCTAGATCAATCCTCATGTCCCCATCTCCAATCACATGCCCCAAGTTGACAAGTTTTTTTAACAAACTATCATTTCTTCCCATTAAAAACTAACTTGTTCTCCTTAAAAACATGTTTTAAATGATCAATATGCTTTCTCAAAGTTCTAATGAAAATAATAACATCATCCAAATACACAATTACAAAGGAATCAATAAATATCCTCATTACCTCATTCATCAACTACATGAAAACAATTGATTCATTATATCACCTAAAATGTAGAACCAACCATTCATACAAACATTGCCTTGTCTTAAATGTAGTCTTCCAAATTTACTCTTGCTTAATTCTCACTTGGTGATACCTATATTTAAAAGCATGCTTAGTAAAATACTTGGCATGCTAAAGTTTATCAAGAAAAACATAAATTTGTAGAAGAGGGTACCTACTCTTGATGGTTAATTTTTAAGTAATCAATAATTAACACACATTCTCCATGAACCAACTTTCTTAGGTACTAAAATAATAGGAAAACCATATGGATAAATATTATGATGGATTACATCTTGATTAATTAAATACTAATTATTTTTTTACTTCATTGTCATCTTTTAAGGACTTCCAAAACAACCCAATATTTGGAAGTGTACGATCTATGATCATTTGAATTACATGATCAATAAGCCTTACTAGTGGAAATTCCATGGGCTCATTAATGACTTCCTTAAACTATTACACCAACTCTCCTATACATTTATTCTCTTTATTAATAACTATGATACAAGAATTTTTATGTACACCTACTTCTTTACCTTTAATATATCTCAAAATATGTAAATCAAACTTCCCACTTGCATTAATAAGCCTCTTAGGTTGAGATAAAATTATGAGGAAATTACCAAAGACGTTTTAGAATCACATTTTTAGGCTGAAATGATGTAACTTTTTCCACCCCTTATTAAATGGTATTGATTGGATCTCTTAATTAATATATCATCCTAGATATACAAATAATGGTATCCAAACACTACACCACACACATAAAGATTCACAAGATTCATTATAACTTCATCAATGAAATATGAATTTATACGCCTTTCTTTACCTAACTTATAACATATGGGCTTGGATTATTGTAAGTCTCTATCTTTAATTTTTATACTAACTCCTTGCATATCAAATTTGATTGTGAACAAGTATAAAAAAAAGTATCCATTTTTATTTTATTCATCTAAATTTTAATATGTAAAGTCTTATAAATTTCACTATATTGAGCACCAATAATACCCAAACATACCTCTCTATTTATAGAGGTACAACATATAGTTTCATCCACATCAAAGCCTCAATGAATGTCTTCATCTTTGAGAGAGGGCATAACCATCTTCTTTTTATTTTTATTGAGTGGATGTAATTATAAATGTAGGTTACAAAAATTTCCCTTAGAATACGTATAAATATAATAATGCCTATAAATATAATTTTTTATCTTTATTATATATGGAAGTAGCATTATGCTTACCTTTTCCTTTACCTTTACCATTATACCTTGGACAACCTTGTTAATTTGGAGTGCTTTGAGAGGTATATGGAGCCATATTCTTATTCATGTATAAGGATATATATTGTAAACAAGCCTCATATAATCTATAGTATTTTCCAAGAGGATAGCTTTACTAACATGGCTATATATTCCACAAACATACCTCATCATGATGTCATAGTTTGATATTTTTTTCCCATTTTGATAGCCTTATTTCAGAACTCACTTGTGTATTCCTACATACTTGGCCTTAATTTGGCCTTTATTTTACCTAATATATTTTCAATACATGGACCTCTCTTTCTCATGTTAAATATGATAAAATTACTTATTTAGTAGCATATAAAACTCATCCCACTTAGTAATAAAAGGAATCTTATTAACAACCAAGGCATGGACATAGATTTTAAATTAAGTTAAAGCATGATTGGGTAATGTTAACCTTTAAAAATAAATTTTTAGGCTCTCATTAATCTGATATAGATTGGAATATACCTCTAGTTTGGATATCTAATGGTCTAGTGTCTATGGATTCACATCTCCATCATATAATTTAATCTCTTTATTTGAATCAACATTAAATGGAGGTGGAATTTGATTATTATAGGGATATTCCTCCACTTTCTCATGCTTAGGATCATCATCCTTATTTTATTTTAGATCCTCCATAGAAAAACCAATGTTATCCATGGGAATCCTAATGATGGACTCCAATCTTTCAAGCTTTCTCATAGAAAGAGATAATCTAGACACTCCTTCTTCAAGCCTTTGAAAAAACTATTTTTTTGTACATGCATATTCTTCATCATAATGGGCCATAATTATTATATGCTTCCACTTACTTATGGAAATGTATTATTTAAAGGGAACTAGGATACCTTGACCACCAACACTACTTGTACTAGTGACAATCATATACTTTTATTTTAGTCAACACAAAACCACACAAAAGGACTAAAACTAATAATAAACCATTTTTGATACTAATACAATCTATGAAGTAGGAGTATGTTCCACACTATGTTTAATTGGCATATATCTTATACTCCTAGCTCAAGATATGATTGAAATAGAATTGTTCTAGGATACACAACATTCTAAAAAAATGAAAAATAAGTTCTAGAAATAAAATTTACAATATATTGAACATGAATATGAAGCATGAAAATGAGACAAATATTAAGAAGAACACAATAATTGACCTAGAAAAACCCAATGTGGGGAAAATTCTAGTAGTTGAGGAAATTTCACTCACCTTCCATTATGTAATTAAATAAATGTACAAGATGATACCAAACATGAACTTCAGAGGAATGAAATTAATACCACACTATCCAAATATTCACACCAAATTACTTTTCACTTCTTATACATTTTTTAGAACTATAAACATAGCTAAAATAACCATATATAATTAGGAACAATGAGATAATAAAAATAAAGAATCAAACTTGAAAAATACAATGTGAATCTAACTTCAAGACTTATCACTACATATATTGATGTAATTTTCATTCAAAATAGGTTTTACTTATGCCATTTCACCTTGAAACCCATTAAAGATCTCAAACAAACTATAAATTGGAAACATTTTTAACCATTCCCATTCTCATGTATTTTATAGTGGAAAAATTGTTGCATTATGTAGGCCATCTATTATAAAACCACTATGGTGTTTTAATAAACATTATGGTGGTTTTGTAATCATCACTTGAGAATACCAATAGTTATGTAATTTTTGGGGTGGTCATGAAACTACCACCTACGTAAATTCATGGTTTCATCATCTATGACAAACCCCTCAAATTCAAGAGATGAAAGTTTTTTACTTCATAATTTTTAAAGATGTTTGGATCATATCAATACTAATTATACCATTTCAACCTATCTTAATCATTGTTTTAATATGAAGTGTCTTATAATAGTGTCTTACAAGCATGAATACATAAATTAGGTATTGTAAAAATAACTAGTAAGTGATGAGTCTATGATATGGCTCTTTATATCCAAGTAATAACCTCCTTTACCCCAAAATAACCTTCCTTTAAGTGTATTTATATTCTCATAATAAGAATCATTATTAATTTAAAATAGAGAATGAGTTATTTATCTTTATTATACTATGTAAGGCATTGTTATCTTTTTTTACCACTATGTTCTAACAATTACATGGAAAAGACACCTGTTTTGTATATATAGGCCATAATTACATACTATAATAAAGAGAATATGTTTTTGGTAGGAAAATAAATACTAATGATAGCTTAACAATTTTTTTGTCTAGTTCCAGAGATCCTCATACTAGATCCCAAAGTCACTAGTCTGGCTTCAAAAGTCATTACTCTCACTCCAAAAATATCCAATTACCCTAAAGGATAACTAGAAGGATAAATATGATTTCCATAGAGATGTGAATATGAGATATAAATAATTTTAAGACATTTTTGGAAAAACTTTGAATGTTATATATGGAATTTCCATAAATAATATATCTATATGTAGTAATTATATTTATAGAAGCTTCTCATAAAGTTATCTAATAATTGAATGAGATTCCAATGGTTATAACTACTAAGGAAGTGAAACCCATTCACTAATAACAAACAAGGAATCACACAAGACCCAAAATATAGTGTTTTCCACCTATTTTCTTGAGAATTTGGAAAGGATGTCATTATGATGTTTTTATAAAATAAAATAAGATCTTAGTTAGAGTATCATCTTAATAGTTGTTACTATATATTTAAATATTTTTTAGTAAACATTTTGATATATAAACAACATAATTTTAATAAACTAGTAGATAATTAAGGAGTGATTAATTTAAATATTACCATTTTCAGTATTATAAGTAGTTTTCCATATTAATAAAAATCTAGGTTTATGAATTATTTCCAAGCATAAGAGTGTTCAATCCTATTATGAGGAGGAGAAAGGTCCCACTCATCCAAATAATAAGGGTATATTATTTATTTATTTATTATGCATTGTTATGTATTTTAAGTTTGTTATCCATTTTTATGAAAAGTATTTTTTTATGTGTTTAACCTACATAGTTGTTTGTGTGTGTGAACTTACCTTCAAAAAATTAATTGAAAATATTTCCATTCTAAGAACTTACTTTACATGCAATTTCATTTCCTATAAACCAGATTAAATGGCATGCTTTAGATCCAATTCAAAAATTATATTAAACAATGTGTTTTACATTCACACTATTTTAGTTCCATCAAACTAGATTAACAATGTGCAATTTCAATTCAAAAAGAATTGTGTTTATTTGCACAAACAAATATATTATATTTGAACTCAATAAAATTATATTATATAGTAATAGATTATATGATATAAAAATCAACCCAAAATAAGACTATTAATGTTAAACCTTTGCATATCCTATTATAGATAATTATTGGGCACTATCTAGATTGACATGACATATATCAACTAAATTAAGAGGACACAATGATCCTCATCATTTTTTATTCTATGTTGGGGAATTTATAATTGTTAATAGGATATCAAAAAATTTAACTAACATACTAAATAAAGAATACTTCCCATGAATCAAGAGAAATTTGTGAATAGACAAAGAGATTTAAAGGGAAGATATATTCCTATGAAATACCAATGAAACACCATAAGAACCAAAAAATCATAGGTATAAATTGAGCTCAAAGAATTCTTAGGGAAATAATTGCTTGGGGAACTTCCCATAATTGAATAAGAATAATCATTCCCATCACCTAAGTCTTGGGATAAATCCCCAAAAATGAGTATATCTTTTCATATAGATTAGTTTAGTCTAAAATAACTTTTAGGATAGAACTTTGATATAGAATCTCAATCAAGTATCCTTAAAACCACTTCAGATGAACCGAAACCACCTAGGAGGACTATCTACAATAGCTAGTGGGAAGAAATGGGAGATAATATAAGAAACTTAATAAACCCACGAGATAGGGATGAATCAGGTAGAGATCCTCTTGTAGGAAGAACATCTACCTATCCTATTATCCTATATCTAGATGAAAATTCTCTAATGAAGAACATATCTCCAACTATACTACTAAATTATTTTGGAATGTCAACAAAGGATACTGACCAATTCTTATTTGATTTCAAGGTATTATGTTAAACCTATGACTACAAAATTGATAATTAAAATTTTAAATTATTTCCTTCAACACTCAAGGATTTATATATTAGATGGTTTACAGGGTTGCAGCTAGACTCCATTCACACATGGGATGAAATGGAAAATTTAATCTTGGACAAATATCAGGATTATTTTAGGGTACATGATAGAAATGAGGAAAGATTTTATATAAAATAAAAGGAAGTTAAAAACATGGAAGAATATATAGACCTTTTTTTTGTCCTTATAAGATGTGGATATGAATTTGATGTATAATTAAGAAAAATATTTTTATTGAAAGGATTAGATGATGATGATCAATAATCCTTGAACTTGATGGGGAAAGAAAATGTAAATAAACTTAGCCTCCATAATATTTTTGAATTATGTAAGAATTACTCAAGGACAAAGGCTACTATTATGAAACTTAAAATAGGAAAAGGGAATAACGAGGTAAGTTTAGATACTAAAATTGAATATATATAACATCTTAGTCTTGTATATTTGAAAAATATTAATCAGTGCTATAACCTTTAGTTTTAGACTTCCCTAATATAAAAAGGATTACATTCACCATATCATTATGCCTAAATTATTATCTCTTAGTTTGATCTGTATCATTATAATGACTTATGTCTTTTACACTACATAAAAAATTGAAAAACCTTATAAACATTTTTCACTATTAGTTTTATATTAGTACCTATTTTCTAGCCCTATTGACACTACCAACCATTGAGGGACACTACCAATGAAGGTAGTGTCAAAATCCTTATATAGTGTCTAGTATCCAAATTGAAAATGATTTGAAACTTATGGGTCAACATATTTGTCTTATTGAGCCATACCATTAGATATTTTCATAAGGTGTGGTATAAATACAATTATAATCCTTCTCATTTATCATCTATAAAATATGAAGTAAACACTTAATAAATATAAATCAATCAACTACAAAAGACTCTATTATTACCTATTCATCCCTATTTTCATGTCAAGCATGGGATCATTCATATTATAGGTTTGAAGCATTAATAAAATAATCCATGAGATATATTTTTTAAATTACAAGCTAGATCATTGCATGCATCTTTATATAGTATATTTCACCCTCGTACACACACTTTACCACATATAGAGGATAACTACATAAGTATAAGGCCCTCTTTGGAGTATTAAAAATGTAGGAAACACCCATTGATAAATGGGTCTTTGGGGAAGATTGACACCATGAAAATATTTACCCATGTTTAAAAAAATTCATTCTAAGGGTGAATAAGTGTGAATAGATAGGGTTTGATAAATCAAAGAAGAGTGATAAATTGTATCCAAAATATGAATACATCAGTAGAAAAGGATAAAAAAACCTTAAAAAAATAATTTTGTTAGATATATATGCAATCATTATTTCATACTAGACACTTACATCATAGAATGCAACCATAGAAATATAATTTCTATAATTTGATGACTGATCTAGAATATTGATCCTACAATTTTTACACCTATTTCAGTATAAATCTACCTAGGCATAGTAAATCACCTAAGTATCATTGTTTATTATTTATTGAAATATATTTTAATAATTATACTTTATTATTTTTAACAATCTTAGTGGTATAGATTTAGACTATTATTTATGTGAGTTTTCAATTAATTGGCCTACTATATATTAGTTTATCAATCTTGTGTTAGAAATATTTCTATATTATTAACCATGTTGTCATATATATCCAAACTTAGGGGTAAAACAGTAAGTCAACTCATGGAATTTTTTTAAAATCTTAAAATAGACATCTTGGTACACCTAAATTCCCTGTTAGATGTGATAAAAGTAAAAGATAATGTCACTATTAAACCTTTTATTTATGTGTTTCCCAAGATGTAGGTTGAAACATGCCCTCTAAGATTATCCTCTTGATAAAATAGATATGTGTGGTCTTTATGATACAAATGATCATGATACAATAAATTATAGTCTCCTTCCCATCATCAAGAGTAAACTAAAAAAAATTACCCAACATAGGGAATATCTCAATGATATCTCACAAATATAGGGGGAATTTTTATCTTATCATCATAAACTAAATTAGTTTTTTCTTAGATCTCCTTCCAATCTATGGGTTGGACCAAAAACTATACAATAGTGTGGGCCACCAACTTGGTCTCCACATAATGGATACTATAAATACCTTGGGTACCATAATAAAATTAATAACCATGGGATATTAAATATAATCAACCATGGTTACCTAAACAAAAATTTAACTAGTAAATGATATTCTCACTTTAACAGGTGTTAATGTTTTCTCCTACTAGTTAGCCCTAATAAGTTAAATAATAAAATCAACCACATTTACCTATCCAAACTATGTTAAACCTTAATAATAGATATGCATTCCTTATCTATGGTATATGAAAAGAAGTAATCATAGGGTTAAATTCCATAAATTTTTATAATGTTTAGTTGCATTCAAGAAGAACATTGATCAATCCTTCTCCACCAACTATCAAAGAGATCCGAAATGAAAAATAAGATCAAAACCTTAACAATGAATAAATAAAGGAGAAAAATAATATTTATTAAAAGTAAAAAAATTAGGAAACCACTTCTTATGTAATCCATCACCAATACCATTTCTTATGAGACTCAAGGAAATAACACATAAAGGTGAATTTGACTTAGTCGAATAACTAAAAAAATTGAGCACTGAGATACCACTAATGTAATATATAAGATAAATTATATAAATTAACAAATCCATCAAAAGTATATGTCTCAAAAACTCTAATAAGAAAAAGGTAGTATCCCAAAACCATACAAGTTTATGGTAAGCTTACTGACCTGTTAGCAAGAAAGTTACTATTACCAAAATATAGAGAACCTAGAAGTCCAATCATCATAATAACCATAGGGAGGAATGAAATACATAAAATTTTAATGGATTTATGTTTTAATATTAATATAATTACATTATACACATTAAAATCACTCTCCCTAACTAGAGTAAAACCAACTTCCATAGTTATACAAATGGCTAAATGATCAATTTCTAAACCAAAAGGGGTTATAGAGGACATATTAAATATGGTGTAATCCTAAGAATGTCTTATATATTTTAATATAATCCATCCAAATGGTCAAAAATCAAGTTTTCCACTTATCTTAGGAAGGCCATGGATGGTTGAAATAGAAAATCTTATATATTGTAGATCAGGTGATATGACAATATCAAATGGACTAAAAGAAAAGAATATCTCCTTATATCCACATAAAAAATCATCCACAAAACCTATAAATTACTTATGGGTAGATGAACCTAATAAAAATGAAAATATAATATCTTATATAGTAATATAAATAGTTAAAAAACACACAAATGAGTTAGAATAATAATTAATGGGATATATTAAGGTAGATAGTTTGCCTCTAAATGTCACCAGTCAAGCTCTAGAAGTCATCGGACTGGCCTTGAAATGAGCACTAGTATGGATCCCTAGATCACTAGGTCAATGAAAAAACCTACCAATCCATATTTTGAAGAGTATCAAATAAATTTTGAATATACTCATGATGAAATTTATGATCGCACATCTCTCCAATAGGGTGTTATTAACTAGGCACATAATAGTCAAGGATCATTCCTTTCAACTTTACATTGCCCATTAATAGGAGTAATTTTAGAATGAGAATTTTTTTTCAAATTAATTACCACCTTTCACATGTTTTATCCTCATCCTTATCCTTTTAAATCCTTACTAATTTAATTTAGGAAAGTAAATTTAATCTATCCAATAATAAAACAAATTGCAACACAACCTATCAAAATGTTAAACATAAACAGTTGGTTGACTGATGAACAAGAAATCAAGGTATTTAACATATTAGAAACTCATAGAAAATATTTTTATATGAAAAAAATTATATGAATGGTATTCATCCATGTGTCTATACCCACCACATATATATTGAAAACATAAAACTAGATGGACAACCCCAAAGAATTATAAACCCTACATTAATAGACATGGTCAAAATTGGGATTGAAAAATTATTACATGTATGATTGATATATCCAATCTCAAATAGTTTATGGATTTCACCTTTATTAATATTACCTTAAAAAATAGAAAATTTAAGATATGTGTATATTATAGGGAACCTAACAAGGCAATCATGAAAGACTATTGCTCACTACCCTTCATTAATCAAGTCTCAGACAATCTGGGAGGAAAAAGTATTTTTCCTTCTTAGATGGATTTAGTGGGTACAACTAAATAATATTATCTCCCAAAGACCAAGATAAAACCACTTTCATGTTTATTTATGGGATATTTACATATATAGCCACTTTTCAAAGAGTAGTACTTGTCATATTTATTGATCTCACTAATGATTGTGTTGAAGTATACATGGATGATTTTATAGTACATATAAACTCATTTGATGAAGCTTTTCAAAACATAAACAATGTATTAAGTAGGTTTGAAAAACATTAGTTATCCCTAAGCCATAAAAAAATTCTAATGATGGTAGATGAATGAATTTTCCTAAGTCATCATATCTTAGCTGAGGGGATACAAGTTGATCCTAAAAATATTGATGACATCTCAAAATTGCCTTCACTTATATATATATATATATATATATATATATATATATATATATATATATATATATATATATATATATATAACATAGGTGCTACAATATTATTAAAATATTCAATAAAACACATATAATACCCTACATAGCATAGAAATATTTATATATATATATATATATATATATATATATATATATATATATATATATATATATATATATATATATATATATATATATATATATATATATATATCAAAATCTTTCTATGCTATGTAGGGTATTATATGTGTTTTATTGAATATTTTAATAAGATTGCAGCACCTATGTTTTCTTTACTCACCAAAGATAGTGATTTGTGTGATTTGAAAAATTTAAAAAATATTTTGAAACAATAAAAGAGAAGCTAATTTATACTCTAATATTGAGAGGACTCAATTGGGAACAACCCTTTCATATTCACATTGATGCCTCTAATAATTCAATGGGGATGTCCTTAGGCAAAAATATGAAGAAAGTAAGATGTATGATATCTATTAAATTAGTAAAAACTTAACTCATACTAAAATAAAATATAAAACCAATAAAAATAAGTTCCTTATTGTCATTTATGATATGAAAAAACTTTGTTCTTACATCACTAGATATAAAATATTCATTTATACAGATCATTCAATGATAAGATATCTCATGAATAAACTAGTAGTAAGAGGTAAGGTCATTTGATGGTTACTATTTTTATAGTGATTTTATATAATGATCATTGATAAGATAGATGAAGCTAATGCAGTTGTTGAATTTTTATCAAGATTTGATGTTTTAGGAGAATATAAGCTAGTGGAAGACAATTTTTAGCTAAATAATTATTCACATTCTTATCACACTCACCTTGGTTTGAAGATATGAATAATTATCTATATATAGGTAAGTTCCCTTATGATTTCAATCATAAACAAAGGAAAATTTTAATCATAAATAACACTAATTAAAAATGGTTTAATGTAATATTGTTAAAATTTAGATATGATTTGTTGATTTGAAGTTGTGTTCATGAAATTGATATCTATAACATCTTGAGAGCTTGACATGATGAGCTAGGAGGAGGTCATTATTCATACAAAAGGAATGTTCAAAATAACATAAGGGATAGATAATATTGGCCTTCACTTTATAAGGATGTGAAGAGTTATGTTTGGAAATGTGACCCTTGTCAAAGGATGGGGAGACCAACTTTGTCCAATGAGATTCCTCTCCATCACCAAGTGGTCTTAGGACCCTTTGATAAATTGGGGTTATATTTCATTGGTATTATTGATCCAAAATCTCAAGAAAAGGATTACATCCTAGTATGTACTAATTATATCACCAAATTGGTATAAGTTTAATATCTAGCATTTTCTCATGAAGATAAAGTTGATGACTTCTTATACAATAGGATTATTAAATGCATTAGAGAAACTATATCCATAGTATCATACAAAGGACCTCAATTGGAATCTAATATGATCTAAGATTTCATAGAGCATTATTAGATCACCAAAAAAATTCATAACTATACCAACCTTAAGCAAACGGTTAATTTAAAGTCACCAATAGAGAATTAGATAACATCCCAATAAAATTTATAGATATTAGTAGGAAATATTTGGTAAGAAAGCTACCTAAAGTATTTTGGGTTTACAACACAATATAGAAGTCCACTCAAAGTTTTTTTCCATGTGAACTAGTATATGGAAAAAATCCATTACTTCTAATCGAGTTTAAATTTAAAACATTAAGGAAATTAATGTAAGTATGAATAGACTTAATAGACTCACATAAGGATAGAATTATTTAATAAAATGAACTAGATGAGATGAGAATTGAATCATTACAATAGATGGAGTTTCTTCAATATTGGAGGAAAGCATGGCATGTCCATCAATCAAGGAAAGATAATTTAAAGAAGGTGATTGGGACTTGTTTTTTTATTTCAAATATCAAAATTTCAAAGATAAACTATGTACCATACGGTTAGGTCCTTATAAAATTGATAAAATATTTGATAATGGGTTTATATAGTTATTACCAATTGATGGAAACAAGAAAACACTCCTGGTGAATGGACTTAGATTAAGCCTAAATCATCAAACTCATAACAAATAATATTTATATAAACAAATTCAATCCCAATTAGTTTTTTTATGTTATATAAAATATATAAATAAAAAAATAAAAAGGGTGAAAATGTTGAAAACTAATAAATGACAACTTTTTTGAAAAATAAAGCTATAAAGATAGTGCTTTTGACTAGCTTATTATGCTCTTTTTCATCATCCTAGGACACATGAAAAAATATGAAGAAAATATAATCGTAGGTAATATAATATATATACTTCATTTTCATATGATTAAACTTAATTTTGAGTTTTATGTTGTCATTTTGATATCCACTTTCCTAAAAGGGGTTCTTTTTAAAAATGAGTCAAAAGTGGGTGTATCTCCTAAAGTAGTTTTCAAAAAATTGACACATCATGAATAGTACATAATGTCACTTAATATAATTTAAGTAAGGTACGTATGCAATAAAAAATGCATCAAATCTATAAATCAATCCTAACTCAGAGAAGATAGATCATACTTACACTTCTTATTGGGGATACATTAGATAATCAAGAACATGACAAATATGCAGATCCACTAGACCCAATTAGGGGATCTCTTATCATAACAATAATACTATGGAGGGTTCCAAATCCTCCAATAAATAACAATCATGCAGTTACCCTAATTAAGCCCCATGTTTTCTTATTCACTATACTAATAACAAGTAAAGCAAATAAATATAATCTAGTACTCACCAAAACTTGTGGCACAATATGAGGGTTAGTAAAGAAATGTAAATAAACATGTATAAGAGAATCTCAATTAAACTATGTATGAGTAAGACTCTAATACATGGAGAAGAAGATTAATATTATTTGAAAGCCAATACTTATGTTGCTTTTATCTACTAAAGATAGGAGAAAAGTTAGAGAATACTTACCTAAAAGATGAATCTGTCAAGACTTAATCTCTCCCTTAGCCAAAGGGGATTTATAAGAGGTTTTTATGGTTTGTAAGGATCACTAAGAAATACCAAAGCATTCAAGACTTCTCCACAAGACTATATTCTCTAAGTATAAATCCTAAACTAATACTCCTCAAGTGCAATGGTGGAAGAGAAGATTGTTAAAAAATATAAGTGAATAATAAATCTTGATCATTGGTAAATAGTGATAAAATGAACTTGTATATATAAGTAGATTTAACCCTAAATCCTTATAACAGTTTTGGTAGACAAGGTCAACCCAATTAACCTAGTAATGTTATGTACAAAAATTCACTAGGTCACAGGCTAGGTCAGCTAATATCTAACCTATACCCTAAATTAATTTTACTTATAAGAGTATATGTCCAACCCAATCGACCCAGTATTGTAAATAGTCAAAAGGGGATTTAGGTGAGGAAAAATGGGATAAAAGGTGGGAATAAACTAGAGGAGTGAGAAAAAGAGGATTAATAGTTGAGGTAAATGTTTAAGGAGATGCCTAGATTGGTAATAATTGGAAATAAGGGACAACAATGCTATGAATCACCAATGATCTACCCACCCATTTCTTGGTGTACCCCTTAGGGTGTGCACTCAAATAAATTGAGTCTCAATGGGTTCTTATAAGATATAAAGAATCAATAATTGATCAAGTTTGAAAATATTATGTGTATACATATGCCCCACTCTAAGATCATCACGTGTCACTCAGGTGCAACAAGAGATTGTGCTTAAAGAAAGAACATAGTAACACACAATGTTGAGGCTATAAAAAGTTGTAGTATTTTAAAGAAAAAATAATTGAAAGTAAATGATAGAAATGGAAATAAATAAAAAGTAAATGTGATTTGTACCTTGACTTACCTTTATCACTAGATGATTGTCTATTATATTTGTAGTTTTGATTATGGAGGGAGTAGAGACTACTTTCGATAAACCCAAGAATACAAAACTAAGAGAAAAAAAATAAATGAAGGAAATCCAAGATAATTGGTGTTATGTGGACATGACATACTTGGGCATTTGATAAGCTAAGATGATGAGTGCTATGCCATACCAAATGACCAATTTAAAATATTTAGATAAAATTAGGTAATCAAAAAGCCATAGATACTAAAGACTAAAAAACTCAAACAAGTAAACCTTAAGTAATAAAGGCAAACTCACAAGTCAAACCAAGGATACATGTCAAAAAAGATGGTAATCAAACATCAATGTGAAATCAGTAACTATCTTTACTGAAATAAATATGGTCAAGAAATAATGGTAAAATAACATTGATGAGTGAAAATTAATAATCGAACCTCGCTCATCAATGGAAAAAGGTGCATAAAAGGGAAAACAACATTGGTGAGTGATAAGTAATAATCCAACCTCACTCAATAATAGAAAAAGTAAATCAAAAAGGGTAGTACAATAATGATAAATGATAAAGTAAATCAAGGCATATCTAGAAATGTAAAGCCATGGTATAAAGAAAGCAATCCATATTTTCTTAAACATATTATTTTATTATAAGGATAGATAAAATTGAAACAAAGTAGTGCTAGAACATTTTTAAGATGTGAAGGAGGAAGTATACAAGAAGGGAAAACATATTTGGAATAAAATTTTACCTATCAATGGGGAAATAAATGGGTGGAGAGGAGAATGTAGGAAAAACCAAGGTAGAATAAATCTTTATCGAAGTCAAGACACTCAAATTAGGTTTGTCAAAATAAGAGGAATTTTGACCATAAAGACTCTGAAGTACTTCTCTTAGCCACACAAGTCTTAGGTCAAAAAATTAAGTATGTAGATCATCCCATGAAGGCTATATTTATGAAAAGTAAAATGAACCTGTCTTTTCACAACATGTTCCCCATTCCTTAGAACTCCTTACAAAGTCATTAGTATATTACAAATATTGGTTGCATGTGTGAGAAAGTAGGTAACACCATATTTTTTTTTGAATTCTCTTATTCCAATCTACTAGCCTACCATACCCGAATAGACCTTGGCTCTATTATGAGGCCAAATGTGTAGTTTGAGCTCCAATTAGAGATAGGAGATGTGCTTGTAATCACATCTTTTAGTGTGATTTTGACTTTTGAGATTTTTATGTTGCCTTTTTTGTTTCATTTCATTTTGTTTCAAATGATTTGGATTTTAACTTTCTTGATGACTTTTTCTATTCCTCCTCCATATAGATTTGAAGAACCAAACATGGGTGCTAAAGATGAGTTTCATTTGAATACTTAGGATTTGGTTTCTAAGAGGGAGAAATTAAAAAGCATGGTGTCTAAGAGTCTCATAAAATTAGGTGAAATAAAAGTGCTATCTTGACTTTAACCTTATTTTATCTAATGTGGAGTGAAAGAAAAGGAAATCAAGAAGAATGAAACATGAAACAATTCAAAAAACTTCAAATAAAAAAAAATGTCACAAAGGGTTAAAAAGGGATAAAATGATAAAAAATTATGATTACTCATCATAAAAATGAGGGAAGTGGAGAAAAACATGCTAACATAGATTTGTTGTGCAAATTTCATATATCAACAAAAGCAAAAGTTAAAGCTGAGAACAAGGATCAACACTTGTAACCTTTACAAAACACAATTTAAGAAAAGAAATTATAATATGGTGATTTTGTGAGGAAGGTCAGGTCCTATCCATGGTTTTACATTATAACTCATAAAATATAAACCCATGAGGGTGCCAAAAAGTATTTGGAAAAATAAATGAGATAAGAAAAAGATCTTATTTGTGATGAAGTCTAGGTCCTATCCATAGTCTTACACTACAACTCACAAAAGAGAAACCTAAGGGGTGCCAAAAAATGTATGAAAAAGATGAAAAAAAAGAGAATAAAAGTGCATCATGAGGAAGACCAGGTCCTATCCACAATTTTACAATACATCTCATGAGAAAAAGGGAAACCAAAAGACCAAAAGGAAAGACTAAGGTTTGTAAAAAGAGAGAAATACTGTAGAGGGAGAGACATGTGTAAGTAACCTACAAGAAGTGTTAGAGATATAGCATATAAAAATCATGAAAAATAAGGAAAATACTAGGCAAAATACTTCTTGAGGAATTATGCATTGGTGGGATCTTTGAAAATGTGACCTTCATTGGTTTGAAGGCAATAGTTATTTAGACCAAGAATATCTTTGATTAAATAGGGGCCCCACCACTTTTGCATGTATTTACCTTATTTATCATGAGTGTAATCTAATTTAAGGACAAGATCACCAACATTAAATGTGTGAATTTTAACATGTTTGTTATGTTTTTTGTAAATATGGGCATTTTATTGGTGATTGTGTTGCAAAGGATAAATATGATGTTCATCAAGGAGATCAAGGGAATGGATAGTTTCACTAATTTTTCATTCAGTATGATACCATGAAGAGATGTAAAGAGAGAGGGAAGATAAAATTATAATGGAAGGACTAACTCATAACCATAAACTAGAGAGAATGGTGTTTCCCCAATGGTATGCTAGTCTGATAGGCCCAAAGAACATGATAGAGATGAAGGTGCCAATCCATGAATTTTTCATGAATTATCTTTTATAGAATTTTATTAAGAATTTTATTGGTGGCCTTAGCTTGTCCATTTCATTATGAATGATAATTTGTGGAAAATTTATGATTGATTTTAAATTTATCACAAAGCTATTTGACATCCTTGTTTTTGAAATTATTATCATTATCGAGAATGATAGTATGAGGGACACCAAAGTGAAAAATGATTTAATTAATGATAAATTTGGAGTGTTGGTACTAGTGATATTAAAAATGGGTATAGACTTAACCCATTTAGTGAAATATTCTATAGCTATGATTATAAAGACATACCCATCTTGAGAGTGAGGTAATTTGCCAATGAGATATAATCCCCAAATAGAAAATGGCCAAGGAGATTCGATAGTTTAAAGCTCAGATGGAGGTGAATGAATTAGATCACTATGAATTTGGCAAAGAGTACACTTTTTAGCAAATTAAATGGCATCATTTTCAAGAGTGGGTCAAAAGTATCTCATACCTAAGGATTTATAGGCTGTAGTATGTCCGTTATAGTGGCCACCGTAAATCCCATATGTGCTTATTCAAGAAGAGGAGGGACCTCATATTGCATAAGATAATGGAGCAAGGTACCTTTAACATTGTGATAATAAAGGATGTTATGTATAAATACATACTTAAAATCTTATTTTTGAATGCGAGTCTTTTCATGAGAGTCTAAATTAGGGGATAAGTTTAATGGTCTATAAATTGAATAATGTATTTATATCATGGGCTTTGTTGAATGGTGATAGCCTCAATGTGGTAGATAAGTAAATTGTGTGGTTGAATAGAGGATGGATATTTTATTATTTGGATAAGAAAAGTGGGATTGGAAATAACTTTGTGTGGATGAAAAATAAATGTTGAAGAAGTAAGGGAATAAACTATAGAATTTTGATCTCGAGGGATAGGTTTGATAGTGAAAAAGATGAAATATTTGAAAAAAGTAGTTGAAATTTGATGATAAGTGATGAGATTATCACTTTTGCTTTGGTAATCACCATTGAATTGGCAGAAAATGAGTTGAGAATCACGTAAGGCATGCAAGTATTGGATATCTAAATAAAGAGTGGTTCTCATGCCTAAGATTATAGCTTTATAATCTACCATATTGTTAGTGATATAAAATTTTAAGAAAAAAGATAAAGGGATGATTTTTCCAATAGGACTTGTAAGAATGCAACTTGTCCCATCACCTTGAAGGAATTTAGTGCCATCAAAGTGAAGGGTCCAAGTATCCTCATGTAAATTGACATTAATTTATAAATTTTTTTAGATAATTAATTTTAGTTTAGTAGTATTGGGTAAGATAGTAGATTCATAGAGATTACTTATTTCAAGATTAGTAGTGAAGTTATGGAAGTAATATTTAAGATAAATATTTTGATTGATACCTTAAATATAGATAATACTATCATCAAGAAGACTATCTTTAAGGTGATTGGTAGTGGGAACATGAGCTTTAGTAAGTTGATTAGCTATGACTTGTCCTTTGATAGATTTTCAAGTAATAATTTAGAGATCAAATTCCATAAGGAGGACCATCTATTTTCCAATTCTATCTACAAAAAGAAAGGCTTTGGAGAAGAATTGATGAAGGGGGTCGAAATGAATGATGACATAAGTGGTCTAGTATAACATGTAATGTCAAATATTTTTAATTGTAAAATATATGGCAAAGCAATCACATTAGACTTTTGTGTAACATTTATCATAATTTATGAGGACTTGGTTGATGTAGTAAATGGCATAATATCATCTAGTGTCATCTTGTTGGGTAATCATTGCCCCAATTGAGTTGGGTGTAGAAGTATATAGAATTAAAGATTGATCATTGTAAGGAGGATGAAGCATAGGCAAGTGAATCAATGATTATTTCATGTTATCAAATGCTTTTTGACAAGGATCTATCCATTCTAAACAAGTACCTCTCTTAATTAGAGAATTAACATAATGGATACAATAAGCCATTTTTGGGATGAATCATCTAATTACCCTATGTTTATTGAGATAAGTAAAAATGTCTAGAATGGAATGAGGAATGGGAATTTTGTTGATAACACTAATTTTGGTAGGATTAACATTGATGTCATAGAGAGACCAATAATCCTAAATCTTTTCTAGATGTGACTCCAAAGACACATTTATAAGGATTTAGTCTAACTCTATATTTAAGAAGATGGTTAAAGATTACGAAAAGATTAGAAAGACAAGTCCTGTAACTTTTAGACTTATCAATGAGGTCATCCACATAGGTTTCTATAATTTTATGGATAATATCATGAAAGATATGATTCATTACTCGCTGATAAGTGGAATTGGCATTTTTGAGATTGAAGGGAATTTTAACATATCAAGGGGCTTTAGTTTTCAAATTCTTAAGTTTGTGATGTTGTCGAGGAAGTTGAGGTTCTCGAGTATGAAGTAATTCAAGGATAACTTTAATGCTAGGCAAAGTGGGAAGATGACCATAATACTCAAAATCTACCTTGAGATCAAGGATTTGATTACCATGGTGATCATATTCAAAATGTATAAGATAAAAAATAGTGGCCTTGACATCTAATGTAATCTTAAGAGTAGGAGAAGTAGATGGATCAGATGGGATTGGTATATCATTAGTTTCTTTAACGAGGGAAGAATCAGATTTAGTGATGGGATTTGTAAGTGGTAGAAAAGATGCAAGAATTTTTAGAGGTTTAGAAGGTATGATTTTTTATACCACCCAAGGAGTATGAAGAAGTGGATAATTACTAGGAGACACATGACCTTCGATATCTATTTCATGATTCATGGAAATAGTATGAACATACTAGTTAAATGCATGGATTTGAGCTAAGGTTTTTTGATAATGTTAAACATCCAAGTCTCAAGATTAAGATTTGGATATTATGTAGTTATCATCATATGTTGGAGAAATTGTACTTGCTTTATATTTAGAGGGAGTTTCAAAAGGTGAACTCCCAATTTTTTTGAATTTTCATGGAGACATGATGATAAGTTCTTGGAATAATTTGGCCACTCCATAATCATTATAGGTAAAGGAAACTTATAGTAAATAAGGATCCTAAGCATTGCATGGAGGGGTAAAATTATTAATATCATCAATGAGATGAATATTATGGTCTTGAGGTAACAAAGAAATAGGAAGCCATTATAAGATATAAGGAGGTAGCTTGGTAGTGTTGCAAGTGTGTTTCAAGTCATTAAGTTCATCATTATTTGAATTAACAAGAGTGCCTTGTAAATCAGGATTGATGTTGATGAACTTAGGTAAGGGAGCACTATTGATGGTAGGAATGTGACATTGAGATTTTGGATTAGGATTTTGAATACTCCAAGGGTTGGGATTAGATTCATGCTTATACCATTTGTCATTATGTAATAATTTAATGTATTGGCTACTAGAAAAAGTAATGGCCATCAATCTATGAGTTTAAGGGCAACTAAGGAGTATGTTATAAAATAAAGGAAATTCAAGGATCATAAGTTTAGTTTGAATGGTCTTAAATCTAATTTTTAGGGGAAGCTAATACAACCAAGTGGATTTTGATTATTCTTATTAAATCCATAATATGAAAGGTAGGTTTGATTGAGATGATCCTTGTTATAACCAAGATATTGGATAAGCCACAAAGATGTCACATTATTACCAGAGCCTTTGTCATCTAACACTTTATGGATAAGGGTAATATTAATGGTTATTTAAATGAATAGTGGAAGATCATTGGGATATCATCATTAATCATGTCTTCTTTAAGAAATTCAATAGATAGTTTGGAAGAAGGACACATGGTTTCAATGGTATAAATGTTGGTGGGTTGAGGTTCAATAAAAGGTGATTCTTCATTGATAAGAGAGGGATATTCAATGTCTTTTAATTATTCCATAAATAACATATGATGATAAGGGGAAGTATGAACCAAATCCATAAGTAGAATCTTGTAAGGCATGGAGTTAAGTTCTTCAAGAAAGTTCTAATGGGATTTAGAAGAACAACTAGTGTGAGTTTTACAATGTAAATTATCTTTTAAAGGAATAGAAGTTGTTGGGGGTTCAAAAGGAGGAGGTGGTTCCTCATGGGATTTATATGCTAGATTAGTGGTTGTAGTATATTTGAGAAATTTTTACTCCAAATATGATTTCTTAGGTTCAGTGATAGGATCTTTGTGAGCTAGCTTGTGATGATAATTAACCTTAGCTGTGTTAACATATAGAGAATTATTATAATATTGGTCATAATAAACATCAATGGCATAAACATATTTGGTAGTTTTTTAATTATTAGATGTGGAAAAATATTTTTGGTTATTAGAAGAAGAAGATTTATAAACCTATCATTTTAGAGAAGCAGGGTTATACTTTTGATGATGGAGGTTGATCATGGCTTCATGATTAAAGGAATCACCAAACATATATGAGATAAAAAAAAATATTAATACCTCTACAAGATTTATGGGAGTGACCAATGTTGGCATGGAACCAAAAAAATTTATTAGGGTCATACAACTTAGGAATATTGTTAGTATAAGTAAAATGTTTAGAGGGAAGAAAAAATTGTTTCATTTGTTACACAGTGAGTAGTGTACAAGAAGATGAAGGAATGTCAGTTTTGGAAACTCCTAGATTTATTTATGGAGTATTATTGATGATATAATTAGTATAAGTTTTAAAATATCCTTTAATGAATTTGGTATTAGGTTTAAATTGCTTCTTGAGAAAGTCTTGATATTTAGCTTGGTCAAGAGCTTCATTAAGTGTTTGGGGATCAAAAGTTTAAACCTTATATTAAAGAGAAGGATTTAAATTAGTCATAAAAATTTGAAACAAATTATCATTAGTCATGTTATGTTTATATTTATAGGCCAAATATTTCCATCTTTTGATAAAATCATGAGCTGATTTGGTGGGAGATTGCATAGAATTGATGAAATGACTAAGACAATTTTGGGAAGATCATTATGTTAAAACTCTTTACCTAAAAGATTGACCAAATACTCAAGTTTCTAAATGAAATTTTATATAGGTTGGTTTTACTATTCTTATACATCACTAGTGATATTTTTGACTAAGAGTTTAGTTATGGTAAAAGTATTAGTTTGGTTCCACTCTTTGTAAAGATTGCCAAATGTTTTGAGAAAGGATGCAGGGTCTTTAGTCCCATCATACTTGATATTTGGAGATATGTTACCAATACTAATGGATAAAATGAAGGGAGATAAAGGCTCATTTTGAATAGTTTAAAGCATTTTTTATTCATTATTGGTTAAGGAATAACATTTCTTGAAGCATCTCTAAGAGGTGGAGGAATGAAATTGGGATTGGCTCAAGGATGGATAACTGAAGGTTGATTAGCCATATTAATCAAATGATGTTATAGTTGCATCATTTGAGAGGTTTTATAAATTTTCATTATATTCATTTTTTGTATGACTTGTGAAAGAAGTTGAGTCATATCAATTGGTGGATTGGTGTTTGTAAGAGCACTCCTCGAATTGGTATTAGGGGGAGGGTTATTAGAAGATAGATTATTAGTGGGATTATTATTTAAAATTGTGTCAATTTCTCCCACATTAGTTTGAAGGGTTTGAAGATGGGAATTTTCTTGATAAGTATAGAAAGGATCAGATGAACCTACTTCATCTTGAGGTGTGATTTTCACCATGTTACAAGCCATAGATGAAGGAGGGGAAGAGGTGCCCCAAGAGTGAGGGTTCTCTTGGGAGGAAAAGAGAGGGAGAAATGAGCATCCTATATAGTATCTAAATGGATTTAGGTTGTCTAAGAATATTTTTATAGGGGAATTCATGATGACTTGAGAGAAATGAATAACATGCAAGGAAGAGAAACAAATTACTAAGTCAAATAGATCAAGAAAGCAGTAAGAGTAAAAAGTTGATTGGGTCAACCTAGTACTACAAACTAGGGAAAATAGAGCTTGATAAGAGTATATATTTGACTGGGTCAACCTAGGACTATTATCTAATTGGAAAAAGAGATACAGGGTCAGCTAGGTTAACCTAGTAATGTAGGCAAGGAGAAAAATAGTCTATAAAATACTGCGTTGAATAGAATGATTATGTATTGAAAATAAGGAAAAATATGGAAATGTACTTTGAAATCAATAAATGAAAGGAAAACACAATAAATTAAGTCAATGAGGATGATTTAATTGAGGCACACAACACAAAATCTTGCACCCACACTAGCCAATGCAATTTTTTTCAGTACAACATACAATTGAGCAAAAAGAAAGCAGTCAAATTGGAAATTAGATACTAAATAAGAGGGAATATTTAATGTTTTTAGATTATTAGAGTATAATTTTAAGTGAAATAGGGAAGTTGGCTAAAAATGAATAACTAGAAAGTAATATATGGATGGTTTCAGGATGTTTAGGCTAAAAGGGATCTATGTTGGCAATGGTTCTAGCAGGGCATAACCCCTCACTTCACACACTATAATGATAAGGGTATCAAATTATTTTCAAATATATACCATTAAATACATGTTTATACTTAGCCATAAAACCAATTCAGCTTCCCCCTTGATGATGAAATCTAAGTAGGTAGGATTTGGGTAGATAATTATTTAAATTTGTTATAAGATTATGTGATTTGGTAGTGTGTGAAAAAAGAGAAAAATAGTGAAACTAAATGGTATATTGAAAACCCAACTAATTAGACTATGTGATCTATTATAAGCATGCAAGCAACTAAAAGTGAATGTGTGAAGTGATTACTAGCATATAAGTTTTAATTCCAAATTTGAAACACAATACAGTGTCAATTTAGATCAAAGTGTTTGTAGACATTATAGTACAAAGTAGACAATGTTGATACTATACTACTAAAGCAAGGGTCTATTAAAAACTAAGTCGGTAGTGTTGACCTAGTCTTTTAGATAAAAAATAGAATATGGAACTAAGTCAATCAGGTCGACCTAGTTTTCTATATAAGGGTAGTTTTGAAGATTGCAAACTATGAAAAATAGAATTCTAGTGAATAGTAGAAATGATAGAAAAAGAGAGAAAGGAACCTTGGTGGGTTGGAAGATGTAGAAGAAAGTGAGATTTTTGTTGAAGTGCCTTGATTTTTACTTGCAAATTATACCAATTATGTCTACTGGGTCAGCCTAGTTCTAAATTTCCCTATTTGATGAATATTTTGAAGATGACTATATCAAACTAGTCAACCTAGTATGTTTTTTGAAAACCTAGAAGTGTATTATACTGGCTTGGTTGACCTAGTATGTTTTTCTAAAAACCTAGAAGTGTATTTTGTTAACTTTATCGACTCAATAACTTTTATTGATGAAGACCTACACAAATAAAACAAATTCATTTTGATGTGACTGTATGTTAAACCTACACACATAAGTTAAAAACTATACCATCCCTATCAGCCTAGTATCATAAATATAAATAAATAATAAATAAAATAGAATTCTAGTGAAGAGTAGAAATGATAGAAAAAGAGAGAAAGGAACCTTGGTGGGTTGGAAGATGCAAAAGAAAGTGTGATTGTTATTAAAGTGCCTTGATTTTTACTTGCAAATTCTACCAATTATGTCGACTAGGTCAACCTAGTTCTAAATTTCCCTATTTGATGAATCTTTTGAAGATGACTATATCAAACTAGTCAACCTAGTATGTTTTTTGAAAACCTAGAAGTGTATTATACTAGCTTGGTCGACCTAGTATATTTTTCTAAAAACCTAGAAGTGTATTTTGTTAACTTTATTGACTCAATAACTTTTATTTGATGAATACCTACAAAAATAAAATAAATTCATTTTGATGCGACTATATGTTAAACCTACACACATAAGTTAAAAACTATACCATCCCTATCAACCTAGTATCATAAATATAGATAAATAATAAATAAAATGATAAAATAATGAAAATGTGAAAGAAAACCTACAAGGGTTAGATTCATGTTGGGTTCACTAGAATGTATGCAATAATAAATGAATCACATCTATAAATCAATCCTAACTTAGAGAAAATTTATCCTACTTACACTTTTGATTGTGGATACATCAGATAATTGAGAACATGACCAATATGCAGATTTTCTAGACCCAATTAGGGGATCTCTTATCACAATAATAATACTAGGGAGGGTTTCAAAGCCTCCAATCAAGAAAAATCACATAATAACCCTAACTTAGCCCTATGTTTTCATATTCACTATATTAAAAATAAGTAAACTAAATAAATCTAATCTAGTTCTTAGCAAAGCTTATGTCATAATATGAGGGTTATTAAACAAATGGAATAAACTTGTATAGGAGAATCTCAACTAAGCTATGTATGAGTAAGACCCTAATATATAGAGAAGAAGAGTAATATTATTTGAAAGAAAATACTTATGCTACTTCTATATACTAAAGAGAGGGCAAAGTTAGAGAGGACTTACCTAAAAGATGAACCCATTGAGATTTAATATCTCTATTGGCTAAAGGGGATTTATAAGAGGTTTTTGTGGTTTTTAAGGATCACTAATAAAGGCCAAAGCATCCAAGACTTCTTCAAAAGACTTGATTATCCAAGTAGAAACCATAAGCTAATACTCCTCAAGTATAATGGTGGAAGAAAAGATTGTAAAGAAGCATAAGTGAATAATAACTCTTGATCATTGGTAATAATGATGAAATGAACTTGTATATATATGTGGATTTAACCTTAAGCCCTTATAAAAAATTTGTTCGACAAGTTTGACCTAGTTGACCTAGTAATATCATGGACAAAAATTCATTAGGTCACAAGTTAGGTTAGCCAAGAGCTGACCTAGACCCTAAATGAATTTTACCCATAAGAGTGCAGGGTCGATCCTAGTATTGTAAATAGTTGAAAGGGGATTTAGGTGAGTAAAAGAGGGATAAAAGGTTGGAAATGATTGGAGGAGTGTGTAAAAGAGGATTAATAACTTAGGGGAATGTTTTAGGATTTGGTTGGATTGGTCATAATTGAAAATAAGGGACAATAATCCTATGAAGAACCAATGATCTCCCCACCCATTTCTTGGTGTACCCCTTAGGGCATGCAATTAGATATATCAAGTCTAGATGGGTTCCTACAAGATAGAAAGCATCAATAGTTTATAAAATTTGAAAATATTATGTGTATACAAGGTACTTATGAAATGAAAGGTTATGTGAAAATATTATGTCTTGAGAAGTATGCCCAAGGGGTTATATAAATTATACACCATAGAATACAATTAATTTTCCAACATCACATTCTAAATAAATTTGATGGAGAGTGAAAATGGAAAGCATTTTTAGAAGAGAAGCTAAGGAAAAAGTATAAAACTAAGAGAAGGCCACTATCTTCTTATCTCACACCTAGGCTTAGTCTTAGGGAGGTAACTATAGTAGAGGAACCATATTTAGAGCCAACAAATTAAAAAAAATTGAAATATATGATAATGAAGAAGAAGCTCCAAAAGTTCCCCATACTAGAGTCTTGAGATAAATTACAAGAAGAAAGACTCCAATTAAGAATTCTAAGTCATAAACATTGCATAGAATAAGGAGAATACTTATTCTATCTAAAAATGATGACCTTGACATAACATAGGATGTTATAGATATAATTAAAAGTTTTAACCATAAAATACCTATTGAATAAACTAAGGTAGCTCTTGAAATTAAATAACCTATTGAGGATGAAATTATAATATAGGAACCGTCCATAGGAATTGATGAGTTTAAACCATGGATGAAGCATTCATAACTAAAGAAAATATAGAAAACCCTCCTCAAACTTCCTCTTATTGTATAGTTGTTGTTAAGGTCAATTACCTAATATTATAATAATAATATCGTCCCTCTACCCCTGATGAAGGGGATCAAATGTAAAAAGAAATGGCGTTATCCAAAGTAGAAACAAATAACAAACAACAAGAATAAGAAAAATTTAAAGAATAATCTATTTCATCTTTACAAAAATAGTTACAATAGACTAAGAGTCAATCCCCTACTAAACATAATGATATTACTTAGTTGAATGAAATGATACTAGAAACTCTCTTAAAAACTCTCATAATCTAAATAGATCATGGTGTGTAAACCCAATTGATTTATACTAACATTATGAATACTTGGAAAAAAAAACATGTCATAATCTAAGTGAAGTTAAGATAGAAAATAAAGACCTACAATGGGAGCAACAAGAAGAGAGAACAAAAAGGAAAGGTCAAATATATATTACAAATAGCCTATGAAATAGGAGAGAAACACCTTGTCTATATAAAACCTAACTTTGGGTATGTGTTGTGCCCTAACACACACACCCCATCTTAAAAACCAAATAGGGACCCATTATTAATGGAATATATTTATTTGAGGTCTTGTAAATTATAATTATATGACATGGAATTTTAAAATCATGAACTTAAGGTCATTCTAGAATTTGTCAAATGTTTCAAGGTTATAGGAGAAGTGAACTTGTGCTTAAGTTATAATATATAATTCACTTCTCACCTTTGGTTTTAATTTAAATTAATACTTATGTGCATGATATATTTTCTATTTAATGGCTAATCGAGTTGACATGTTATGCTTTTATTTGGTTCTTTGCCTATGTTTTATCCTAAATAGGTTATTTCATGCTTAAGTGTCTCTCAATACATCCTGAAGATAATCTAACTTTGACACATATCATTATTCCACTAACATGGATCCCAAGTAAATAACATAAGTCACCCAAACAAGATGATCATTGGGATATTACTAGGTGTCATCATCCTACAACTTAGAGGTGATGTCAGAGATTTTATTGTATAGATTATCCCAAATAAGCAAAGTAATGAGAACCATCCATGTGTTATCATCATGTTGGCCTAAAGGTGACATTAGAAGAGTTCCTTATATATACTATCCTAGGTAAGTAGAGTAGTGAGATCTATCCATGTGTCAACATATCATTAACCCATATGTGACATCAACAGAGTCCCTTGTATAAACCATATCAAGAAAGTAGAATAGTGGGAGTCATTTATGTGTCATTATCCCACTGACCTAGAGGTGAAATCAATATAATTCATTTTATAAATTATTCCAAGAAATTAGAGAAATGAGATCCATATACATGTCACCATCCCACTAACCCAAAGGTGATGTTAAAATAGTGCCATGTATGGACTATCTTGAGCAAGCAAATCATTGAAAGCTATCCACATGTCATCATGTCACTCACCTAAAAGTGAAGGTAATAGAGTTATTTATATAGATTACCCTTAAAAATTAGAATAGTGAGAGCCATCCACATGTCATAATCCCAATAACCTATATCTAAAATAACAAAGTACAATAAAGTTTCTTATACAAACTATCTTGGGCAAGTAGAGCAGTGAGAGTCATCCATGTGTCATCATCCCCATAACCTGTAGCCAAAATAAATAATTAAAATAATCCAAATATAAATTATGAGTTGAGTATAAATATGGAGACATGTTTCCCTCAACTGCATAATTAGATAACAAAGTTACTAATTCCAAGCTCGAAAGTGCAAAAAATAGACATTTATAACATTATGCTAGCTAGGCACCTAGGAGTAGGTAAAAGAAGCCACATGATGGAAATTAATTTTATGAAATTAAAATGGAAATAATAGACAAGTAATGGAATGAAAGATATTGTTTACATTCATTCACATTAATTTGTGAATTAATACATTTAATTATCAACTCCATCGAATCCAAAGCAATATAATTTGAATTGCCATATCCAATCCAATCCAATCACATTGACTTCTAGTTATCAAATGCACATTGTGAATTCAAATCTCTGTTATAACCAATAAATTATAGACTCTCTATGGAATATACATTTTCCACATAAATTTTCAATAGCCTCCTCATCTCTTACTTCAAATCCTTTTGCATACTCAATTACATGATTGACTAAGTAAAATAATATAACATTTGATTTATTATCTCTCAACCATTATTTTAAACATTACCTTGCTATTTAGGATGAGGCTGATGTAGTTTAGCCCTAGAAGGCTAGAGACTAGCTTTCAATCTTCACATAGAGGTATAAGGATGACTTGCTAGAGATAAAATTGGTTGGTCTACATAACACTACAACCAAAATAGAGGTAATTCCCTATATTGACATGTTATTTGATTTATTTTTGAGGTAAACTCTCTAGGAAAATATTATATTTCATACATAATAAAATTCCAGCAGTATACATAAATGGAAATGATTTCAATAGATACTACAAACTCCCTTTGCCAAAAATGACATACAAACATGACATGGTCAATTCATAGCTCCTCACCAACAACATACACAATAAGTTGAAAGAATGGGTTGGTAACCCAAACAACTATATGATTTAGGGCCCTACTTCTACTATCACCATTATTATCTTCAGACCAGGGGTAATAATTTTCATGGCCCTACTAAATGTAATATATGGCTTCTCAACCATTTCTTATTTCAATGAGGTATAGGTCTCATTTATGGATATTATCTTGACCTCCAAAAAAATAATAACCTTGGGAGAGATTATTAGCTCTAATTTGATTTTGAAAATCAAAAATTTGGTAAGTTTCCCATATGGTAACTTTTATATGATTTACTATATGGTAGATGATATGATGCAACTATCCACTCAACATATGAACCCTAGAGACCATCCAAATAATACCCAAAGAGTAATATTTGTGATTGAATCAATGTTTTCCATGTGTAGATGTTTATAAAAAAAAAAATGTTGATAGAAACATTTACCCTATGGTGTATTAGGCCATATATGAGAATAACATGTCTAGGTTTTCATACCCCATAAAAAATATTATTGAAAAAATGGGTGACAATTTGTTTTATCCTAAGTATACTATAATCAAGATAAAGGGTACCAAGGAACACCTTTTTTACTTACCCTAATTTATACCTAAAAATTTGGATGAGAAGGAAATTTTTGATCAACTAGATGACATTGTTAATGTTGAGTTATAAAGAACTAAGCAAGCATCCATCCACCCAACACCTCTCAACATTGGTTGAATGAAATATACAAGGTGGGATGACTTTCATTATTTTTGAATAATAAGGAAACATTATGGATTCAAATGGGTAACATTTAGAAATTGGGACCCTAGGAAGAATGCTAGTGAATATATCATCAAATATGAGAAGAAAGTGAAAATCAACTTTGGTCACTAGTCCTAAAGTGAAGGGTAAAAATGTCAATGATTACAACATAGATGATCCAATATGATCCCATAATTTTGGATGAAGATGCCAAGATGATAGAAAAAGAATAATAGGTTTATAAACCTATTAATGGGCCTTCTCCTCACACAAAAGCAAACACATAAGAGCAAGCTAGCCTATATGAGGAATCAAGTATTGAAAATAGAGTTGAGATTGATCCAAGCTCCCCTATACACATAGTTTCTATTATTTCTCCTCAACATATAACTAGTGAGGAGAGACTTTCAAGTCATACTACAAAAGCTAGGATATATTCTATGTTACCACTGCCTTTGACTATAATAAAACAAGTAAATATTCTTGATTTCTTGTCTCATGTTTCTAATATTTCTCCTCCTAAGACATCCCCTAGGGTAAAAATACCATGAATAATAATACCTCAATCTCCTTGGAAACCACCTTCACCACCCTTGATTTTTCTAATGGTCACTACTTCCCCCATTTCATTACCATCTTCCCCCACTAGAGTTCCTTCATCTCCCATTCGACCTTTTACAAGGCCATCTCCTATTGATCCTTAACTACCAAATACCTATAAAATAAAGCCCCTAAGACTCATTAGATCTCACCTCAAAAGGTGTAAGTATAATGAAAACATGTAGAAGTTCCTAGAGAAAGTGAGAATAGAAGAAAGGGTAAACAAATATCAGACATTGTTCAAATTTATAATAATGATGACAAATAAAAAAATATGTATATTTTAAGATGAATGGGTATCAAATAAAAACACTAAGGAAATAGATTCATTTGATGAAACCACTGAAATAAATGTTGAAGGAGAATAGATAACTGAAGAAAGTACTTAATCTAAAAGATCTTAGATATTGGGTGAATCTGAAGAGGTTGATCAAGGAAAAATAGCTCGATGGCCATTGAATTGTTGTCAAATAATGGAGATGTATAAAGTTATGTAGAGTAAAAATTACAAACCTCAACATAGAGACCATCATCAACTACACCCATGTACTCTCCATCTTAGGCTACAATGATGACAATTATAATAACTATTACCCCAACTATCCACTCCTTGATTATAATTACAAAAATACCTCATTATTTGATAGCTTCTTTAATTGTTATAATGACAATTTTATCCACTATAGCCTAATTTTATACTATAAGTCCTCCTACTACCACTATTATTAATAGGGTTGCATATACAAGTCACATGTTTCTTTAAAAATCTACTTAGCACCCCAATTACCTATTCATTTGTTAGTGGAGCCAATCCTTAGTCTCCCCTAACATCAATAAGAGTACATTTTGAAAAACTAGTGTCCATGTCCATTTATGATGCATAGGCCACACCCCTAGGGTTGTATACAAAATTAGTAATTCCCATTAGTGAAGATGATCAGGAAAATTTCCTTATAGTTTTAGTGCATAGGTTATTTAGGAAGGCTAAATACATTATTGAGACATCAGTGCATAAGTAGGTTATTGGATGGAAGAAAGTTATACCTCTTTTTCCTATATTAAGGACATCTTCTCTCACAATGATGCATCTTATAGGGAAATATTCTTCCATTCCTATAGTTACAAAATAGGAAAAGTAACAAGTTGCATTAAGCATTTCTCCATAGATTAAATAAATGTAACAAGAAGAAGTAAGAAGGCATGAGCTAGTGATTTATGAGCAACCAATAGTTGAATTACACTTTGATAGACAAACTAATATCTTTAAGAAGGTTAAAAAATAGAATATGTTTGAATAAGGAGAATGGGTCAAGTTAGAATAAAGAGAAGACATATTTTATGTAACAAGTAAAATAAAATAAAATCCTTCTGACCTTTATTGATATAAAGAGGATCCTTATAGTTTTGTGGATGCTACCAGAGGAGTAATCAAATAAATTTTCAAAATATACGACCAATCTGTTCAAGAGTCACAAGAAATGATCACTATTTAAGATCTTAAGGAGATAATAAATAACTTTTAGGGGGCAACTAAAATTTTTTATAACACCAATCATTTAATAAGTTTGTTAAGACTACATCCCAACCTAATTGGGGAGACGTAAGTCATTTACTAAATAAAATGAAGGATATATATGGTAATATTCACTTATTAATCCAAGAAACTATAAATAAGTTGTACCCACTTAAACCTAAAACAAAAACAAAAGTTGCATGGGCCCAGAATTACATTACTGCCAAGAGAAATGGCTTATTTGATTATAATCGATAGATGTGAACTCTGGTGCAAAAATTTATGAATTAAAAGAGAGAATTAGTCTCTATTTTGAAATATATGAGAGTTACTAAGGTGATCAATCATCTTGGGAAATTAGTTCTGAAACCCATTTTTTAGAATCTCCTTTGAGCTGTAATTGATAGATTTTCAGCTGAAAATGAAGGCACGATCTATAAAAACAATAATGAAATTATGTAACTAGTGAATTTTTTTAGGGACATAATTATAGGAGCTAAGAAACTTTATATGGAGATTAAAATTACATTATTCATATATAATAATTTGATGTACAAGCTCCCACAATTGTTTAAGAGATATTTGCTTAACTTTGAAACTATTAAGATCAACTTCCAAGCTAGTCATGTGTTATATATACAAATGGAGGTAGCAAAGAAGTCAAATTTAGAAATAGGGGAACCATTAGAACCTCCTCAAAGTACTCAATATCCAATATATTCACTAGTGAAAAATCATACAGGACCATCATATGTGCCACTTTAAAAATTTATTACTATAACTACATTAATGGAAAATTCTAGCGTATTTACAGTGACAATGTTTGTTTTAGCTATGACTCAAGTTTATATAGTATTTTCATCCACTTTAGTTTATATCACTATTACCTCATCATTTTAATCTTCCATTGATGTCACACCAGTACCCCCTTAAATAAATTTGTATTTTCATGATTCAACTAAGTTAGAACTATTAGTTCCTAATTTATTTAGTGTATATATATATATATATATATTATATTATATTATATTATATTATAGTCGAATAATTATATTCTATCCAAGCACTATTGTACATGCATTCTTTGAATGAGAGTTGACACATCATTCTATTTTTAGACATGTAATTTTAGACTTTTCTTGAGATATGAGGCATCCCCATCCTGATATTATATATATTTGTATACTCCCAAACCCAAAGGGAGGAGAATTTTGTCTATTGAGATTACTAAGAAATTTTGAATAAATTTTTGCAATTAATTTTGATGTGCAAATCTTAATTCTTCTCCAAAACTATGAATTTTATAATATTTTGTCATTTTCATGTCTTAGTCTTCTAGTTGTGTATGATTTGTCTTTTTAATACATTTATTCATATTTTTATATTACTAATTTTAAAGCCTTTTATATATATCATAATACCTCCTTGTAGATGTGCAAATGCAATCTTAAAAATGCAACAATATTTAATTATATATGCTTAATTTTTTTATGTTCTTATTCCCTTTGAATTTTAATTGTGCTTGATTGTTGGGGTGCTTATAGTGGCTTACAATAGACATTGGTTTTGATTACTTATCCAACCTTTAGTTCAAGTGTTGGATTATAAAGGTTTGATTTTGTTTGTTCCATAGGCCTTATTTTCTGCCTTGCCTTTCCCTCTTTTTGAGTTTATTTTAATTCATGCCCACCTTAGGTTAGATCCATCATCAATACAACCATCTCAAGTATTTTTAAATTCATCCATAGTTGATCCATCTATGGTAAACAAACTACTTCACTAACTACTATTTTAACAATAGGTTATTTACAAAACTAAATACCCCACAACTCATGCCTTGGAGTGAATCTTTGTTCATATATCTTGAAGTGTTAGAGGCTACATCCTAAGGTTACCTGGTGTGTATAAAATCCACATCAATAGTATGGTATATTTTTACAAGATAAATTTTATAGATGGAAACTATTGATAATTTCATGTGGGTTACCTCAAGATTTTGAAAATGACAAAGGGTTTTTTGGATACCTATTATTCTATCTTCCTTGATCAATGGAATATCTTGTGTGAATTTTTTCTTATGAAAATTATTTCTAGGGCATATTTCATCCTTGTTTATCAACTTAGTTGTAGGATAAGTTTATATTAGGGATTACATATATAATTTTCAAATTCAAATTGCCTAGAATGAGAGGACAACGGAATATTTTTATCTAGTCAAAATTGTTGGGATCATTATGAGGCATGAATTCCCTAATCGAGTAAAACTTATTCCAATTTTTAAAAATTTGTATATAATCCAAAGATTAGAGATAATTATCCAAACAACATGTATAAATTCACATCTAATTTTTAGGAATATAATCAAGATAATTTCACTAAAGCTCTTGTTGTATGAGACAAGAGATGGGATACATTAAACATTATTTTGAAAATAAGAGAGGTAATTTATCTTGTTAACCTTAGTTGGTGTTTGATAAGATCTAGAGATATTTAAAAAATTTGTTGGGAGAGGGGGGGAGATAAATCCAAGAACAAACACACCTGTTCTAATTCCACCCGTTAGGATCTTGCTCCTCAGAAAGAGCACAGTATGATTACCAAATATAAGCAATTGAATATGCGGAAATAACCAGAAACACAAGTAACTAGAATTCACCAATAGCACAGAATATGAGAGACAATACACTATCTTGTATTAACACTATACAGAAAAGAATACATCAAAGAGCCGCCACACTCTTTCACCTTACAGAGATTCACCACACCTCAAGTGTACAGTAATTCTTCTCACACACACTCTCCTACACAAAAAATGGTCCCAACAACCAACTCACACACAGAATTGGTGTTCACCTCACCAACCAGTCAGTAATAACCCTACCGGTACACCAAGCACTCTATAGCACTTCAAGCTGATCTCTCATGAACCTGCAACCTGCAATTCAAAGACCAAACTTACATGTAGATCCCCAATGCTTGCTTGCAACAACTTGCAACTCACAGATCTTACAACTAGAAGGAACTCTTCCTTTCTATCTCATGCCTTAAACAATACATGCCAATGGGTCTATAAATAGATCCCTAACTCAAACAATAACTTAGACTCTTAATTTAGACAATTATCCTCGCAGCCCAAGACTCTAACTGGTCTCAACATGCAAACTCATCGTTCACTTAACTAACTGTCCATGAAACGAACACTTCTGGAACACACAGGTGACCGACGTCGGTCCCTGCTAGTCTGGTTCTACTGACGTCGGCCGACTTCCTACCGTCGCTGGTGGCCTTCTGCACTGATCTCTGTCGACGTCGGTCCTACTGCCGACGCCGGTTCCTGTAGAACTCAGCAACCATCTGTTCCTTAGTTTGCAAAGGTTGAAGCTTTTAGCTCCACAACCTAACAAAATTATACAAGAATTTGGATATACATATGGATAGGAATGAATTTATATGAGGTATATATCTTTATTAATACTTAGTCCTATGTCTCTAAGGAGAAACATAGCACCTCAAACACTAGATCAATTTGTGAGATGGAGGGCCCAAGTAAGAGAATTTTAGGGCCATGCAAATATAGAAAAATTAACATGGGATACATACTATGGCATCTATGATCTCAGTCAAACATTGTAGAATATGGTACTTTCTAGAGAGCAAAGGGGAACCTAGCTTATAAGAGGACTTTCAAGAATTAAAGTGTGGGGAAGATGATGAGTCCATAATATGGATTATTAAATCCAATTAATAACCTCTTTTTTACCCAAATATCATTGCTTTAAGTGGAGTTGAAAGATAATAATAGGACTCATTGTTAATTTAGAATAGAGAATGAATTATTTATGTTTATTATAATATGTAAGTCATTGATATGTATTTTAACCACTATTTTATAACAATTACATGGAAAATACATTATTTTTGTATGTACAAGTCATAATTAAGTACTATAGTGGTATCCAAATAACCACTAAGGATTGTTTTTGAATAAATATGTAGCTCTAAGGAGTCTATAATATATCTTTCTAGACTTTTTTTCTATCTCTAGATATCCCTAGACTAGATTTAGAAGTCATAAATCTAGCTTCAAAAGTCACCAACCTAGATTTGAAGATCTCTAGATAGCTTGCAAGATCACTAAAAGGATACACATGATTGATATAATTATGTGAATATGATATCTAAATAAGTTTAAGATTTTTTTTTAAACACTTTGAATGTTAAATATAGAATTTATATAAATACTATATCCATATACAGTAACTACATTTATGAAAGCTTCTCACAAAGTGAATGCAAATACTACATTTGATCTTCCAAATGAATGTGATTACAATATTTATAACTAATATTGATATTTTTTACACAAAAATATCATTATATCTGATACCCTAAGGGAGACCCCCTTTGTTTTTTAGAAATTCCCCTAAAACCAAAAAAAACCCACTTTTCCCCTTTGCATTACAAAATCCAAAACTCTGGATATAATTTCTAAATTTGTAACTTACTTTACGGGTTCCTAATCCTAAAAATAAATTAACCTTATAAAAAAAAATACAAAACTTAGCACACATTTTCCAAGTTTTCAAACTTGTAAAATTCATGTCAAGCTCTAGATCTTACAAACCTTCTAAATGACATAATCTAGAAATCGACATACATTTTACAAGTTTACTAACTTGAAAAGTGAACATCAAGATTCATATCCTAAAAATTCAAAATAACCCCCACCCATAGGGTCCTAAAATCTAAGAGCACTTTGAAAACTTACAAATTGATCAATGATTTCTGCCTTCTACCAATTACCCAAACCATGGGATCTAGAACTCTATGAGCAATTTTCAAGTTGCAAAAATTGTAAAATGCATCAAGGGTTCCACCTTTTAACATTTAATCCATTCAAATTGGTATACATTGTACCTGATCTAAGTACCATGAGGTTCCACCACCAACTATCATTAATACATTAATTATAAGGATTTCTATATAAACTAAGTAATTTGCGGAATTGTTTATCATTTGTTTAATTGACTAAGTATGTTTTTTGAGATTCAACAATGACTTTCACATCATATAACCCTTAAGCCACATGAAAATTAAGTACCTACAATATTGATCCATAACTACAAAAATAACTTCCACATCATTATCACCTTTTACATGGTACTCTCCTTATGTTTTCTGCCATTGTTCCTATAATTTGAATCTTTTTGAGTTATTTACATTCTCTCAAAGTTATTTTCAAAATTTGGGTTTTTTTAAGTCATTTGGTTTAGGGTTTCATTTAAGTCATCATTGAAATTATTATAGGGTCAAATTTTGTTTTTCTTTTTAAATATCTAAGTGTAATTTTGGGTTTTCTAGAGTTTTTCTAGGGTTTATTCTAAGAATTTCATCACTAAAACCTAATTTTCTCCTCAAGGATTCACATTTGAATCTAGGGCATTTTCATTGAGCCAAGAGAATATTCCTAACCTTATCCCACTTTCAAACTAGTGAATATTCTCTATAGATACCTCCAAGGTCCCTATGGACATTAGGCTTGCCTTGATCACCCTAGATCCCCATAGGTTTTACCATTGTCCTAATCACCTTCAATCCCCATAAGGCTCTAAGTCTTTATAGATAGTGGAATTGTTCTAAACATCTCCCATCCTTGAGGTAATACACATTTCTCAAGACACCTTCCCCTTCCTCTAGAGATCTAACCTACCTAAAACACCTTCTAGATCCATATAATTATTGCCTTCTTCAAGCACCTCCTAGTTCTATCAAAAATTTCACCTACTTAGGACACCTCCCATCTCTACTAGAGATTATAATTAGTTTAAACACCTATAAACTCTACCAAATTTCATAGTTGGATTCTCACAAGCAATAAATCTAGTTTCCATGCCTCTAAAGGAAATGAATTTCAAATCTAAAAGCCTTAGATTGAATCTTAGTTTAGATTCTAATATGGTATAAATAATAGATACTAATTTAGGTCATATTGACCTAGGAGACTTTTGGACTAGAATAGGTGTAGAGTTTAATAATGATTAGATCAAGAGTATTTATGACTCTAGGTTACCACAAGTTTTAACCTTCCCATTATCAATCCAAATCCCTCACTTGGTACTCAAAATAACCCATAACTATGATCTTGATAGAAGAGAGGTCTTGAATGAATGAGGAGAAATGATTTTAAATCTATACCTTGACTCTATTGATTTAGTAATTACAATCCTTGAATTTGAGAGTTATATTAATATAACTCCACAAACATCTGCATAATTCTTTAAAGATGAAAGAGATGGGTGTCTGAAGATGGTCAACAAATAGTGTCTTATATTTTCCAAATCCACCTCCACCAAATTATTAGAGACCTTGTATAGGGTTGATTTCATTGACGAGGTGGGAAACATTATTATATCATTGAAAATTATCACTGGTAATCTTGATGCTAAGAGTTTATAGGAGTGTGTACCAATGCATCTAGGTCATTTGATAAAATTTCTGATACATTCACTAGGCTTAATTAATAAGTGATTCCCTTCACAAGTAATTTTTTTAGGTTTAAACAACTAGTAAGTTTTATATGAATTCTTACCTTGTCTACATTTTGGCCAAAGGAAGATCTTTCCTTAGCCTCAACATAGTGCTTAGATAAATTTATAGAGTATATAACTACTATCATGACCTCACATTAGAGGCTAGTAGACAACATTTCCATAGGGTAAATGAATTTTTCAAATATTGTATCATTACCATGTTTGAAAAGGAACTAGGGAGAACAAAGCTCTCATTATTAGTAATTAAGGAGATTAGCAAATAGGGCTCATACTTCATTTAGTTCACCACCTAATCTTATATTAGAGTAGAAAGTTTTAGTGGCTACCCATATACCCTTCCCAAATATGTTAGTGATAAATGGGCACTGATGGAGCTGGTTAGTCAACTTGTAGAGACCCATAAGATCCTTTTCAATAGGCACAAGGTGGTAATTTATATCGCAATTTCCTCAAGGCCAAATGTGATGAAACTAAAATGTGCCAAATAACTTTAAAGACTTTGGAGTTGACACCATTTTTTAAAGTCTATGGGTAAATTTCCATCATACTGGCACTTGTAACATGTACTCATGTCCCATATTATGAATATTATTGGGAAGACTATGAGGATGAGGAGAGGATTAGAATGAGGGATTATTATAAAATGACCCTATAAGAGAACAAGGATTATGATTTTTCACTAGTCCCTAATGACTTAGTAGATGATGAGTCCAATGTGGACTTAATTTATTATACATAAATCATCACATAACCCTTACCACTATTAAAGTGGTTAACTCTTGAATCCTTTTCTATATTCGATATAATAATGAGTGTGATTAATAGAAAAATAAATTGGTTGAGGAACAAATGGGTACAGGTAATAAGAGAAATAATAGGAGTTAAAGATAATATTTTAAAGCTTAAAGTATAAGGGATTTCTCTATCAGACCATGGTCCAAGTGGAATAATAGGAGAATCATCAAAGGTGCTGGAGAAGAATAAGAAGAATAAAAAGACTAAAGATAAAAAGGAGCAATCAAGAAAGGATGGGGAAGCTATAAAATAACCAACTAACCTTTAATATGAAGACATAATAGTGGCAAAAGCTTCTACAGCTTCAATCTCCATATCTATAATAGTGACAAACCCTGTTTCCATTATTCTTCCTTCTCCTACTTATATTGTTCCAAAGGTTTCAACACCTTCACTTCCTATCTCTACTCTTTCAACATCTTAAGTTTCCATTTTACCTCCAATTTCCACTCTAACTCTTGTCTTCATTCCCCATGTATCTGTAGTTTCTAATTCACCTACCATTCTAACCACATTTATTACCATAATAATCCAAGTATAGCCACTATAATCTTTTCAATTGGACACTTAGGGTTCCTTGTGAGTTAATTTTCAAGTTTCCACTCCACTTTCCCTTCTTGTAATTTCACCTTCCCATTTCATTCCACTCCCTCTATCCATTTAATTTATAATTATTTCCATTTCATCACCATTAATTTACAATACTACTCAGTATTACAAATCCACAAAATCAGTCATATTGACTTTAGTCTTGTAGGCCACCCCAACTCCTAGGGTAAGTAATATTTCACTTTCATCCCTACTCACTTTCCTTGCATCACCAACCTTGAGTGGTCCCACACATATCATTGATCCATTTAATGCTTTGGATTATACCCTTTTACATGATCCCAAATTCACAATCCTTGTGTCTATCCCATGTTCCACACCTCCAATAGACATATTTGTTCCATATACCTCCAACTCTTCCACTTCCACTATTTTAACAATAAATTTAATTTAGATTAGAGAGACTCACATTTTTGATGTAAATATAGATTTGCAATCTACTAATGGGATTAAATTTTCATAGGCAGCTCTCAATTAATCAATGGAAATATCTACATAAGAATCTATGATGGTCATAATATCTAATAGTGTAGAAACAACAATTGTTTATTCTTTGGTGACCCATAAATGACTATCACAATTAATGGGGAAAAAGAGAAAATAAATGAATGATCCCAACACATTGAACTTTGATCTATAATAGGTCAAGAAGATGTCCAAACCTACTCCCAAGACATTTTCCATGATATTTAATGATGACAAAGGGGAGAGGTATGTTGAAATTGTGATACCCCCACTAGATAAATCCAAGGAAGATCTTATGGTGGGAGATTATTAGATTTCCAAGATCCACCTTAGATGGCTAATAAGAGAAGGGTTAAAACATGATGAGAAATCTGGTATCAACTCTATATTTTGAAGTATTGATCATGATAAGTACACAAAGAATTAATTATAGAGAAAATGGGATCATATTATATCAACATTAAACTAGTTCATACAACCCAGTGAATCATTAGAATAACCATAGTTAGTGCAGCTAGTCAGTTAGATTCTGGATCAAGATTTCATTAATTTGGTTTGAGATATGACTCATATGGGAAGGGTAATAAAAGAGTGGTTAGATGAAATAATTTCTAAGTAAAATAAGGTTATTGACACAATAATGGACCAATATGAAATGATCATAGAGAGGAAGAATATACTAAAAGAACAAGTTAATAAATATGAAGGAGATTCAAACTTTAAATTTATATTATCCAAAATTAATAGTTTTAGGTTTAATTGATGTGGATATTATTATTGTGGATAAGATACTAAATAATGATGTTTATAATAAGGAATTACATAGAGCAACTCAATTTCAAATAAGGATATTTATAGAATTTGCTCACCAAGCCAAGGTGGTGCATGATAAATTTATTGACATATTGTATGAAATTTAAGGAATGATGAATATAATGTCATGACAACCAAAATATGATGAAGATAATATCTTAAAATTAGAGGAGGTCCAAAATAAGTTCAAAGAGGTAGTTGAGAAAGAATTTTCAAAGGATACAGTCTTTACCCTAAGTTTTATTCATGTGTTCATCTGGTATGAAAATGCATAAGATAAAATAAGGATGGAAATATAGGGAATCAAGATTTTCAAGAAAGAATTATTTGACATTCAATCAGATTGTGTAGCCTCTCACCTTCACTCCTATGGACTAGATGAAGAGAAAATACAAGAAGTTTTCAAGGCCTTTGATGCATATGTTGAAAAACTACAGGCCAAGAAAGATAATAAGGTTGAAGAAATTTTGGATATTGATTAATCTTTATGTTGAAATATTTTCATATATTGTGTTTCATATTTTTAAAACATTGTAAGTTTTAATTATGAAGGAACCAATATCTTTTATAACTCTTTTTGAGAAAGAGAAACATAGATTTTATACTTTCTATTTTTCATAATGTGAAAGTTGTAAAAATCACAATTGCAAAGTACACTTTTTATTTTGACAAGTCACAACTACTAAAAGTGTAAAAGCATGAATTTAAAATTGAAAGTTCTATTTTGACAAAGTGATTGACTTATAAAGTTTTAAAAGTCTCATTTGTGTTTTGCATGTTAGGGTTTTGCAAGGGTAACTTTTTTTATATTTTGAAAGTCAAGTTCTATCTTGGGTGCCTCCCATTTTGAATGAGGAGCTATTTTTAGCTATATGAAGAAGAAGGGGCATTGCATGAAGATCTTCAAGTTATATCCACACCATTTCAAGTAAAGTATCAAACTAGATCTTGTATGCTATTTTCAAAACTTTTCTATAAGTGAAAGACACCAAAAATAGAAAACCTCACCTTTTTTTACATGGAGTTTTAGATCTGCATGGTTTCTCTTACTCGACATTCAATTTTTGACAACTACATCTCATCTATGAGATATTTTTATATAAAGATGGGTAGACCCTATGGCATAATATATATTTTTACTATTATATGATATATTTTTTGCATTTTAAATGTATTGCCTACAAGTTGTAACCTTGAGAATAGAAATAAATTAAAGATTTGCCTTTCTTGTTTGAGATATTCTTGTGTATGTAAAGATATTTGAGTATTTGTGGACATTGCACTTCTTATTTTTAGTCATAAGAAATTTATTTTGGTATTTTATCCTTCTAAAATATTGTTCGATGAAAATAAGTCAATCTCATCCCTTTTATGAGAATAATGAATATTGCCTTTGATTTTTCATTTGCATGAGTCTATACTTAAATGCATTTCAATTGATTTTTAGTTCTGTTATGTTTATGAATCAATCATTAAGACCCACTAAAATATTTGGTGCAATCACCAATTTAGTTTGGTAAAGTTTCATTCTTTACCCTTTTCCTAGTTAAAATTTAGTTTAGGAGAAAGAACACTAAAAAGAAAAATAAATATATAAAACTGGTATCCTATCAGTTGGATCAAATTTAGTAAAAGGAAGACAAATTTTTAGAGGTTAACCTCAATTTTCTAGATTCCCATGGCTTAGAGGTTTTCCCATTATATCATTAGGTGTGACACAATGAGCTATTCTACATCAAATAATGAGTGCAAAACCTATGTGATAATAGTTTTTCACACACCTAGTAGGACATGAAAGTATAAATAAATTAGTTCTATTCTCAGCCAAAGTTGCACAAGCTTCAAACATAATTTAAAGGCACTTAGTGACTCCACTAGTTTATAGTTTTAAGATTTCAAGGGTTACATATGCCACGCTAACAAATGAGATCGACTCCAAAAGGGAGGAAACCTAATTTTTTAGAATTATCATTTCCACTTAAAAAGAGATCCAAATTAGCTTCACCTCATTATAAAATATATTTGGCAAATTCATTTGCATCCCCTACAAGTAATCCTAGTCCTATCAGTTTTATTCCTCCTACAATGGCTATAAATTTTGTAGCCTTTAATGAGGCCATCTCTCTCTAGTTGGCCCAATATGATGATATACCAACCTCATCCTTAAAAAACCTACCATATTTCACTGGCAAAACTTCCACTACTCCTATAAAGCACATACAAGATATTTCCAACCTATGTATAATTTACAATGTGGTAGCAGAGAATGTTACAATCAGACTCTAGTGTCCTCTTTCAAGGGTAAATAATTAAATTTGTACATAGGTCTTACTCCCAACTCTATTCAAGTTTGGGATGATTTAGGCAGTGTACTATGGACTCATTTTTAAGATAAGAGTGACCACCTTTCCTTGGTTGAATAATTGACTTCCATTAAATGGGCTCCTCATGAGCTCATGACTAATTTCAATTTTCATTTCTAAAAGACATAGAATAGGATTCTATCACTTGTTAATCCAATTGTAAATAATGATTTCCTATATTACTTGAGAACCCTAAATAGTGATATAGCTACTATGATTTAGTCTATGGGTGGCACCACACTCCTTAGCACTTATGAAATTGCTAAAAGGGCAAAGAATTGTTTAATCCAAGCTAGAAAAACTACCTCAAGACCACCAATGCCTCTATTTCCATAAATAACTCCTACATCACCTATAATTGCTCCAATTCCCACTACAATCAAGGCATCATCTTTGACCTCCACTCATATAGATGAACTATATGAGGTCAAGCCACTACTAAAGAGTTTTGGTAATGAGTTATTAGCAATGGAAAGGCAATAATATGAGAATTATAAGCCTTACTAATAGGCTAAACCAACATACCAGGCAACCATATCAGGGAGATAGGATATAATACCAAGTCAATCAAAAAATTCAAGGTCAAAATGAATAATCAAAACCCTAAATTTTCATGCCTTACTTTCACCAAATACTTCCAAAGCCATTGTACCTATTCAAAATAACTTGGTTCAAGACTATGAGTGGTGTTATCCTTATTCACAGACACATAATTATAATACTTGTCCTAATAGCATCATTAGTTAATATTTGATGGTGAAAGGCATGGCAAGTACATAGGGAAAACATGAAGAAACCACCTCCCAACAAATAGACACATAAGAACCTGTTCAAGGAGAGGCTACTCTTCTGAACTAACAAGAGTAGGACTTTTGTGGGGTAAATCAAGAGGATCCATTTTTCAATGGTGGAGGTCTAGTGGTAGCCAATACACATTCAAATAAAATATCAACTAAGAGTGATCATCCCCCAAGGTGGAACAAGCTTCAACTTCTAAATTTGTATCAAAACTTGTAAAGAATAACATAGTACAAAGGCCATGATTTGTACCAATTAGACAACCCAAAGTGAAAGTACCTACTCTAAATCTTGTGAAAGAAGATATAGCTATATAAAATACATAGGTAAAGGTTGTTAGTATCCCTTTCAACATTATTGAGCAAATGAATAAGATTATTTGGAATGTCACTATGTGGGATGCACTATCTATACTAACATAAAGAGATTTGCTATAAGAGGCCTTGAAGAAGTTATAAATAGTAGATAAGGCTCTAGATAAGGGGCCTAATAATGAAATTAATATATGTCAACCATGAAATAAATCTAAGATGGGAAAAAGTGGTAAGCCTCCCCCTTTTTATCTCTCACTAATAGTTAAGAAGCATCTAGTTCATAATTACATGGTAGATTTAGAGGCTAGTAGTTCTATTATGCCTAAAAAGATAGCTGATGCTCTTGGCATAAAATATACACTTGTGAATAAGGGAGTGGTTTAGTTATATGGGACTACTATTTAGATAGTAGGAATAATAACATATTTAAATCTCACTATCTATGCTTATTTGATTATATCAATCTCTCAAGATATCTCAGTTATTAATCTTCCCCGTTATTTTTCCATTTTGTTTTCATGAGATTTTACCACAAAAATGGGAGGATATTTGTCTATGTATTGGTCTCACATGTTTCTTAGGATGAGGTATGGGATGAGAGTAACAATAATACTTGAGCCAATATCTAATGATCATATTAAACCATATACTCCTCCCCCCGTGGATATGAATTGCATATTACAATATCAAGAGGAGGAAATTGATCATGAATATGCAACCACCACATAATATATTCCAGATGTTCTCTTAGATAGATGGGGATCATGTTTATATTTTGATCCTTATGAGCATATACAATAAATTGGGTTGGGTGCATATTACATACATGAGATTGATGTAATCATTCCCAATATCTTAAAACTAGTTGAGGATCTTCAAGGTATATGACAATTATCATTTGATGGTTCAAGAAGGAAAAATGGAGTGCATGTAGGTGTCATATTGATCTCTCCCCAAAAAGATAACTATTTCTATTCTTTGACTTCAATTTAGTTGTACTAACAATGTAGCTGAATATGAGGCTTTGATTTGAGGACTGTAGTTAGCCAAAGAGAGAGGGATAAAATCTTTGTAGATATTTGGTGATAGTGAGCTAATTATTCACCATGTAAGATTTAGGATCATGGCTAAGAATAATTTATTTATATCTTATAATCATAGGGTTTGGGACATTATTAAATATTTACTATTTTGAATATTTAGGCATTACCAAGATCATAGAATAAAGATGTTGATCATATAGCCTCAGTGGGATCCCAATATAACATACCCAAAGAAATAAATAAAGAAAACAACTAGCATGTAAAATTGGTAGTAAGAATCTATGTTCCTAACAATGTCATTAATTGGTAAGTCTTTGATAATGATCAATAAATTATAAACTTCTTGAGAAAAGAAGCTGAATTCTTAGATAGGAACTGACCTAAGCTCTAGGATTAGTATGGGGATCAGATAATCCAACTAAAGACAAAAAATATCCCTATGGGTCTTGTTAAATTGTAGAACATATTCAATATGGATGATCAATTGAAAGGTGAAAAGAACATTTAGGTCAATGAAGAAGACTACAATCTAGTGGTCATTTTAGAAGGTAAAAATTTGAAGCTAGGAAAGGTACGTTATGAATTTGAGAAACAAAATTTTATTGAATTGTGCCAATAATTTGATGATAAATTCATTTTGATTTATCATGATCTAAGAGGTTTTGACCCTAGTTTAGCCCACATACAATAGATTTGGGTCTAAGTAGAAGTAGAGGCCCATTAATCCAAAGATAGAACCTTTAATGAAAAGTGATCTCTCTAAATTGATAGAATATAATATATTTTTTCCCATCAAGCACTCATATTAGGTTGCTAATCTAGTCCCTATGAAAAATTAAAATGGTGAAATTAGACTGTGTATGGATTTTAGAGACTTAAATAAAGCATCTCTAAAGGACCACTACCCTCTCCCACCAATGGAGAAAATTTTAAAAACTATGGTAAGATTTGAAAGGTTTTCTCTTATAGATGGTTATTGTATCCATAACCAAATCCTGATATAAGAGTCAAACTAGTAAAAAACCACCTTCACCACAAAATGGGGCACATATACATATAAAAATATTTTATTTGGTCTAATGAATGTTGGTGTGACATTTTAAAGAGATATGGATATGGTTGTTAGTGGTATTATTAATGAAATGATCCTAGTATATCTAGATGATATCATTGTCTACTCAAATCATGCTAAGGCACACCTGTACCACTGAACGTATTGGGGCATATAGTGTCAAAGGAGGGTCTTGGAATGGACCCAAAAAGAGTTAGTGATATATCTACATTAGCACTACCAAGCTATAAGAAAGGACTTTAGAGTTTCCTTGGAAAGATTAATTTTTTGAGAAGATTTGTCCCAAAAATTTCCTCTCTGGTAAAACCCCTTACTTTAATTATTAAGAAGGGTATCATTTTTAGCTAGACACAAGATGTAAGAGATAAATTTTAGGCCATCAAGCAATATATTTATTAGGCACCCACCCTGGTCAACCCAAACTATGAGAAAGACTTCATTCTCTATGCATTAAAAGGGGAAGGAAGCACCTCAGCCATTATGACTCAACATAATCAGGAACAATTAGAATAGATAATATATTTATTTAGCCAATATTTGAAAGGATATGAGGAAAATTATAGTTTGATGGATAAAAATATATATATTGTAATTAAATCTCTCAATAAATTTAGGCATATGCTCTCCAATTATAAGATTCATTTGATGGTAAGTCACCCAAGTGTTAAAGAATTTCTGCTCAGTTGAGAGATAAATGAAAAGTGAGCAAGATGGATCACCAAGGTCATCAATTATGACATATACATCAAAGTTACTAATATGGTAAGAGGAAAATATTTTTTTGGGCTTATGATATTATAACTACTAAATCAATACTTGAAGCAGTATATGCCTAAAATGCACCTCAGCCAGCTAACTCACCTATTTTCAATAGTTCTATCTGAGACATGACCAACTTCCTGTAGATAGGTGAGTACCTTTATGATATTTAATATTATAAGAAAAGGTATTATATACTCTAGTGAATTATTTATGTCCTTTTTTATGTAGTATTATTTAGATAGGATATGAGTGGAGCTATGTTAAGATATATTGAGCATGATCAAGTTCCTAAGATACTCAAAGAATTTCATGATGGCTAATCAGGAGGACATTTCTTTGTAAGGACCAAAGCCATAAAGATAATAAGAAGAGGCTATTATTAGCTTTAATTATTAAAAGATGCCCACTAATGGGTAAGGAACTATGAAAAGTGTGCTTACTTCTTTAACAATAAAAAATTAGTAGCCTTTCCTCTCAGGCCCATTCAAGTAGATCAACCATTTTATCAATGGGGACTAAATTTCATGGGCATGATCAATACACCATCGAGTGCAAGGCACACATGGGTCCTCACAACAATAAATTATTTCACATTATGGACTAAAGTAGTTGTACTAAAATATGCTATAGAGACCTCTATTCTAGATTCATGGATAATATAGTGTTAAGATTTGGTGTACCTCACACCATTATTTCTAATAATGTTAAAGCATTCATGGGCACTTAGGTAAGTGAATGGGCAATCAAGCATAATGTGTATCTAATTATTTATTCTAATTATTACCCTTAGGGTAATGTCTTGGTTGAGTCAACCAACAATAACGTTATTAGAATAATTAAAAGAATAATGGAGGATAATCAAAGGACTTATCACACAAAATTAAAATTAGCACTCTAGGCTGATAGGATGACTCTTAAATGAGCCATTAGTAATTCCATTTTCATGTTGTTATATAGAAGAGAAGCTAAGGTCCCACTTAAATTGAGATACCATCTTTGGAGGTCAATCACTAATTATATTTGATCAATAATGATGCATTGATAGTAAGATTGGTCAAACTCATGGAACTCAAAGAAATCAAGAACCAATCAATGAAGGTCTTGGAAGGTAATCGGGCTCAAATGAAGAAGAATTTTAAAAAAAAAGCATTTTAAAGGAGCTTCAATGAAGGATAAATGGTTCTTAAATTGAATGTGGACAAAGATAAATTAGGAAAGCACACCAAGTATGATGCAATATAGAGCAGTCCATATGTTATTACTCAGTGCAAAAGAGCTAATGCATACCAACTCTCTAAGATATATGGATCAAAATTTCCTATTATAGTTAATGGGATATACCTCAAAGCTTGATTTTGAGGTAGGAACTCATTCCAAAAAAAATAAAATTTATAAATAATAGGGTTAGTTGTGTCTTTAAATAAGTGTTTTGCATAGGTCAACTCATTAGGAGTTTTTATTTCCTTAGGTTGTGTTATTTTTTCCCTATTTTGTTTATCTATTTTTTCTATTTTGTTCATGTCTAGGCAAATCCTAGTTTCTTCTTCCATAGGTTATAGTTTGTCAAAGCCAAATATTGAATCTATGCCTAATGTATAGAAGGATACTAGATTGAAACTAATTAGCAAGTAATAATTCTATATAGGTTGCCAAAAATGTTGCTATTTTTACCACAAAAATATCATTATATCTGATACCCTAAGGTAGACCCCCTTTTTTTTTTATAAAATCCCCTAAAACAAAAAAAAACCCCATTTTCCCCTTTACATTATGGAATTTGGAACTTTGGATGTGATTTGGAAATTTGCAAATTTCTTCGTGGGTTCTAGATCTTGTAAATTAATTAACCTTCCAAACAATGGAATCAAGAATTTGGCATGCATTTTTTAGACAAATGTATGTTAAGCTCTAGATCCCACCAACCTTCTAAATGGTGGAATTTAGAACTCAATGTACATTTTGAAATTTTACAAACTTACAAAGTGCATGCCAAGATATAGATTCTATGAAGTTAAAATACCCCCTCCCATGGGATCTAAAACTTGAAGATCACTTTGTAAACTTGAAAATTTATTGGTGATTTCCACCTTTCAGCAGTTACCCAAACTATAGGATCTAGAACTCCATGAGCAATTTTCAAGTTGCAAAACTTTCAAAATGCATCAAGGGTTCCACCATTCAATCCATTCTACTTGGTGGATATTGAACCTTTTCTAAGCACAATGAGGTTTCACCACTAACCTTCATTAATGCATTAATTATAGGGATTTATATATAAAATAAATAATTTGGGGAATTATTTATCATTTGTTTAATTTCTAAGTGTTTTTTTTAATATTTGACAATGACTCTCATTCCATCTAACCCTTGATTCACATGCCAAGCAAGTACTTTCAAGATCAAGCCATGACTACAAAAATGACTTCCATATCATTATCACCTTTTTCATGGTACTCTCCTTGTGTTTTCTACCATTATTCCTATAATTTGAATCTTTTCAATTTATTTACGTTCTTTCAAAGTTATTTTCCAAATTGGGGTTTTATTTGAGTCATCTAGTTTAGGGTTTCATTTGAGTCATCATTAAAATCATTACAAGGTCAAAGTTTGTTTTTATTTCAAAATATCTAAGTGTAGTCTTAGGTTTTCTAGAGTATATATAGGATTTTCTATGGTTTTTTCTAATAATTTCATTGCTAAACCTTAGCTTTTCCCTCAAGGATTCACATTCAAATCTAGGGCATTTTCATCGATCCAAGATAATATTCCTAAGCATATCCCACTTTCAAACCAATGAATATTACCTATAGATACCTCTAAGGTCCTTATAGACATTGGAATTGCCTTGAGAACCCTAGATCCTTTTGGGTTTTACCATTGTACCAAGCACCTTCAATCCCCATAAGGCTCCAAGTCTTTGTGGAAAGTGAACCTATTCCAAACATCTCGCATCCCCACATGAATATGCATTGCTAAAGATGTCTTCCCCTTCCATCAGAGATCCAACCTACCTAGAATAACTTCTAGATATATATAATTGTCACTTGTTTCAAGCACCTCCTACGTCTACCATAACTTTCACCTACTCAATACACCTCCCATCTCTACCAAAGATTATAACTGATTTAAACACCTATAAACTCCACCAGTTTTCATAGTTGGTTTCTCACAAATAATAATTCTAGTTTCCATGTCTCCAAAGGAAATGAATTTCAAATCCAAATACCTTGAAGTGACTCTCAATTTAGATTCTAATACAATAAAAATAATAGATACTAATTTAGGTCATATTGATCTAGGATACTTTTAGACTAGAATAGGTGCAGAGCTTAAGAATGATTAAATATAGATTATTTATTACTCTAGTTTACTCAAGTTATAGCCTTCCCATTATCAATCTAAAGCCCTGATTTTATGCTCAAAATATCCCAACACTATTATCCTGATAGAAAAGAGGTCTTGAATGAGCAAGGAGAAAGGATTTTTAATCTAGACCCTGACTACATTAATTTAGTATTTACAATCCTAGAATTTGAGAGTTATCTTGATATCAATCCATAGACATCCACATAATTCTTTAAAGATAAAAGAGATGGGTATCAAAATATGATCAATAAATAGTGGCTTCAATCCCCCAAAGCCACCTTTACTATAATATCAAATAAATTATATAGGGTTGATTTCATTGACAAGGTGGGAGACATTATTATATTATTACAAAGGATCACTAGCATTCTTGATGCTAAGAGTTTCTAGGAGTGGATGCACCAATACATTTGGGTCATCTGATAGATTGTCTAATATATTAAATGGGCTCAATTAATAAGTTGATTCCCTCCACAAATAATTTTTTAAGGTTAAAACAACTAGCAAGTTTTATATGACATATTACCTTGTTTACATTTTAGCCAAAGGAAGATCTTTCCCAGGCATCAACACAGTTCCTAGAGAAATTAGTAGAGTATACAAATACTATTCAAACCTCACATTTAGAGGCTAAAAGACAAAATTTTAGGACGGTAAATGATGTTTTCATCTATTGTATCATTACCATGTTTGATAAGGAAATAGGGAAAATAAGGTTCTCATCAACAACAATTGAGGAGATTAGCAAATGAGACTCATACTTCATTTAGTTCCCCACCTATTCTTATATCAAAGTAATGGATTTTAGTGACTACCCATACACCCTTCCAAGATATGTTAGTGACAAATGGGTACTGATGGAGATGGTCAGGTAACTTTTAGAGACCCATAAGCTCCTTTCTAATAGGCACAAGGCAAGAATTCATTTCCCAATTTTTATTGGTAGATACACATGTCCTTCCCTTCTCAAGGACAAATTTGTTGAAATTGAGATGTGCCAAATGAATTTAAAGACCTTGGAGTCCAGGCTATTTTTTGATGTCTATGGGAATATTTCAAGTATATTGTCACTTTAAACATATGCTCACATCCCATAATATGAATATTATTGGGAGGACTGTGAGGATGAAGAGAGGGTCAAAATGAGGGATTATTCTAGAATCACCCTATATAAGATCAAGGATTGCTATTCACCACCAATCCCTAATGACTTGGTGGATGATGAGTCTAATGTGGACCTAATTTATTATACACAAATCATCACACAACCCTTATCACTAGTAAGGTGGTTAGCTCCTAATTCTTTTTTTCTATTTGATAGCATAACAGGTGTGATTAACAAAATAATCAATTAGTTATAGAGTAAAGGGGTATAAGTAACAAGAGAAATAATAGGAGTTATAGAAAACCTTTTAAAGCTTGAATCAAAAGGGATTTATTTATCAGACTAGGGTTAAGTGGAATAGTAGAATAAACATCAAAGAAGCTGAAGAAGAAGAAGAAAAAGAAAAAGAAAAAGGAAAAGAAAAAGAAAAAGAAAAAGAAAAAGAAAAAGAAAAAGAAAAAGAAAAAGAAAAAAGCTAAAAAAAGGCAATCAAGAAAGGATGGGGAAGCTGCAAGAAAACCAATTAACCTTTCATGTAAAGACATAGTAGTAAAAGAAACTTACACAACTTAAACCCCCATATCTATAATAGTGATAACCCTCATTTCCATTGTTCTCCCTCCTCTTACCTACATTGTTTCAAAGGTTTCAACACCTCCACCTCCTGTCTCTACTCATTCAACATCTCTAGTTTTTATTTCACCTCTAGTTTCCACTCCAACTCTTGTCTAAATTCCCCCTACATCTATATTTTCCACTTCACCTACCTTTATATCAACATTTCCTACCAAAATAATCTAATTTCAACCACTACAATCTTTTCAAGTGAATGCTTAGGGCTCCCTATTAGTGGATTCTCAAGATTCCACTCCACTTTCCCTTCCTCTAATTTCAACTTCCCCTTTCATTCCACTCCCTTTTTCCATTCCATTTATAATTACTTCCATTTCATCAGCATTAATTTCTAATACCACTCAATAGTACTAAGCCATAGACTCAGTCATCCTAACTTTAGTCCCATAGGCCACCCCAACTCTTGGGGTATGTACCATTTCAATTTCATCCCCACTCACTTTTATTACATCACCAACCCTGAGTGGTCCCAAACATATCATTAATGTCTTTAATGCTTTGTATTTCACCCTTATACCTATTCCCAAATTCATAATCCTTATGTCTATCCCATCTTCCACACCTCCAATAAACACAACTGTTCCATTTGCTTCCACCTCTGCCATTTCCACTATTTATAAAATACCTTTAGTTGATATTAGAGAGACTCAAGTTATTGATGTAAATATAGATTAGTAATCTATTGATGGGATTGAAATTTCACATGAATCTCTCAATCAATGAATGGAAAATCTACATAGGAGTATATGATGGTCACAATATCTACTAATGCAACAAAAACAATTGTTTATTCTTTGGTGATGGTGTGTAAGAAACTAGATGCTACCCCTAACAGGATAGTACAATCAATGGAGAAAAGAGAAAATAAATGATTTATCTCAACACATTAGACTTTGGTTTATCAAAGGTCAAGAAGAAGTCCAAACTTACTCCCAGGACCTTTTCTAGGATATTCAATAATGATAAAGAGGCAAAGTATATTTAAATTAAGGTATCCCCACCAAACAAATCAAAGAAATATATTATGGTGGGAGATTATTAGATTTCAAAGATCCACCTTAGATGGCCATAAGAGAGAGGTTAAAACATGATGTGCAATCTAGAATCAACTCTCTCTTGAAAGGATTGATCATGATATGGCCACCAAGGATGAATTAAAGATAAAATTGGATCAACTTATAGTAGCATTGAATTAGTTCATATAACCCAATGAATCATCAAAACAACCATAGTTAGTGTAGACAATTAGTTAGATTCTAGATCAAGCTTTCATTGATTCGGTTCAAGAGATGGCTCTATGGGAATGGATATGCAAGATCGATTAGAGGAACTCATTTATAAGGGTAATAAGGTTATTATCACAATAATGGACTAATATGAAATAATCAAAAAAGAGGAAGAATATACTAAAAGAACAAGTTAATAAATATGGAGAGATTCAAACTATGAATTTATTTTATCCAAAATTGATAGCTATAGGTTCACTTGATGAGGATATTCTCATTACCAAGAATATACTAAAGAATGAGGAATTACATAGATAAACTCAATTTCAAATTAGGATACTTAAAAAAATTACTCGCCATGCCAAGGTGGTGCATAATAAAACTATTAACATGTTGTATGCCATTAAAGGAATGATGAATATGATGTCATGCCAACCAATAGATGATGTAGAGAATATATTACAAGTAAAGGAGGTCCAAAATAATTTTAAAGAGGTAGTTGAGAAAGAATATACAAGGGATATAGTATTTACCTTGAGTTATATCCATAGGTTTATCAGGTATGAATATGCACTAGATAAAATAAGGATGGAAATATAGGGAATCAAGACATTCAAGAAAGAATTGTTTGATATTCAATCAGATTATGCAACCTCTCACCTTTACTCCTATGGAATAGATGAAGAGTGAATACAATAAGTTTTCAAGGTCTTTGATGCATATGTTGAAGGACTACAGGCTGAGAAAGAAAAGAAGGTTGAAGAAATTTTGTATATTGATTAATCTTTATGTTGAAATATTTTCATATATTGTGTTTCATATTTCTAAAACATTGTAAGTTGTAATTGTGAAAGAGAAAATATATTTTATAACTCATTTTGAGAAAGAGAAACATATATTTTACACTTTATATTTTTAATAATGTTAAAGTTATAAAAAGAACAACTACAAATTACACTTTCTATTTTGACAAGTCACAACTATTAAAAGTGTAAAAGCATAAATTAAAAATTATAAGTTCTATTTTGACAAAGTGATTGACTTAAAAAATAATAAGATTCTCACTTGTGTTTTAAAAGTTAGGGTTTTGAAAAGGTAAATTTAGTTATCTTTTAAAATTCAAGTTCTATCTTGGGTACCATTCATTTTGCATGAGGAGATATTTTCATCTGCATGAAGAAGAAGGGGTGTTTCATGAAGATATTATAGTTCTATCCATGCCATTTTAAGTAAAGGATCAAACAAAATCTTGCATGCTATTTTATAAACCATTTTACAAGTGAAAGATGCCAGAAATAGAAGACCTCACCTATTTTTGCATGGAGTTCTAGATCTACATGGTTTCTCTTACTAAGCATTCAAATTTTGACAATTGCATCTCATCTATGAGATATTTTTGTATAAATATGGGCATACCATATGGCCCAATCTATCTTTTTTTTTAGAGGATATGTTTTCTACAATTTGAATGTATTATCTACAAGTTGTAACCTTGAGAACAAAAATAAATTGAAGATTTGCCTTTTTTGTCTGAGATTTTTTTTTTTATGTAGATCTATTTTAGTATTTGTGGATATTTCACTTCTTATTTTTAGTCACAAGAAATACATTGTGGTATTTTACCCTCATAAAATATTGTTCGATGAAAATAAGTCAATCTCTTCTCTTTTATGAGAACAAAAAATATTGCCTTTGATTTCTCATTTGCGTGAGTCTGTGCTTAAATGAAATTCAATTGATTTCCAGTTTTATTGTGTTTATAAAGCAAACATTAATACCCACTAAGATATTTGGTGAAATCACCATTTCAATTTCACAAAGTTTTATTTTTTACCCTTTTCTCAGTCAAAATTTAGTTTAGGATAAAGAACACTAAAAATAGAAAAAAATTTATAGAATTGGTATCTTATTAGTTGCATCAAATTTAGTGAAAGGAATCTGGCCTTCTCTAGACGTTAACCTCAATTTTCCAAATTCCCACAACTCAAAGGTTTTCCCATTATATCATTAGGTGTTACACATCGAGCTATTATACCTTAAAAAATGAGTGTAAAACCTATGTGATAACAAATACCAAGGAAGTCCAACCCATTCACTACTAGTAGACAAGAAATCATGTAAGAATGAGAATCGAATGTTTTCCACCTATTTTCCTAAGAATATGTAATGGATTATGTTATGACATTGTAATAAAATAAAACAAGATCTTATTTAGGATATCATCTTGTTAGTTGTTACTCTATCTTTAAACAGTTTGTTGTAAATTTTTTAATATATAAACAAATTTATTTTGATAGAGTAATATATAATTAATGAGTGATTGATTTTAATATTACCATTTTTTAGTATTGTAATTAGATTTCCATATTAATGAAAAGTTGAGTTCATAAATTCTCTCTAAACTTAAGAGTGTTTAATCATATTTTGAGGAGAAGCAAGGGACCATTTATCCAAATAAGAAGAATATATTTGGTATTTATTTATTTATTATGCATTGTTATGTGTTTTAAATTTGTTATCCATTTTCAAGAAAATTATTATTTTCTATGTTTAACATGTAGGGTTATTTGTTTTTGTGTCAATGTACTTATCTTAAGTAAATTGAATTCAACAATTTCCATTCCAAGGACTTACTTTCAATGTAATTTAATTTCCTAAAAACTATATTAAAGAGTGTGATTTAAATTCATTTAATTTAAATTCAATAAATTAGATTTAATAGTGTGTTTTACATTCTAGGAATTTCAATTCTAACAAACTAGATTAGTAGTGTGTAATTTTAATTTAGCATGTTGTTTGTTTATTTTCACAAAAAATTATATTAGAGTTGAATTCAATAAAAGTATATTATAGATCAATAAATTAGATGATCCAAAAATCACCCCTAAAATAATATTTTCAATTATAAACCTTTACATATCTTATTGTGGACAATCATTAGACACTACCTAGATTGACATGACATATATCAACTAAATTTGGAGACACCTAAATTTTACCATTTAATGTTTAAATACACATTGACACACTAAGCCATCACCTTCCATAATTCAAATTCAAATTAATATTATTTCCCTCTACTTTTAAATACTTGATTAATTATTAATAATCTAATTATAATCATTCAAATCATTTTCCTCAAATACTCATTAAAAATTCATATTTTACACCTCACCCAAACATCTTTCACATTTGTCTCAATTGTGTGCTGACTCATCCAACCAATCCTTAAACTTTTTCAACTACCTTATGAGTAATATTAGAAAATTTCAACATCATAAATGACTCAACCAACTAATTTGACCCATTCCTAGTGAGACACTCAACCACCTACCCTATTCATTTTAACATGGAATTAGTCATCATCTTCATGGATGAGGATTCAAATATGGCCATTGAATATTTATATAATGTGATAAATTAAAATAATCATCAAACATTCATCTCATCTCCCTTAAGCCTATAAATTTATGTGTCATCCTCCATTAAAATCATTTAACTTTAAGCTAACAAAGTGATATTAAATTTCCATTGTGACTCAAATCAAATCAAAGCCATCAAATTCATTTTTCACCCCAAAATGCTACTGAATTATCTTTGTTTTAGAAATGATTTGAGCACCCACATTTATCAATAAAGAGAAAATATCTATTTGATAAAAATGGAAAAGGTGACAAATAATTAATGATTGTAAGTATTATTTTTTTATTTGTTTTATTTATATGTTACTCTATCTTGAAGTTTAGGTTTTAGTTTAGATTAGATTTCATTGTTCAATTTCTTATATATCTTACAATCTATATCTAATGCTTACATTCAAGCATGCCTGATGGGACCTTTCCTCATTTTGAAATTTATAGACATCATAGGTGCACTTATGAAGTTATTTTATTTTATTTATTAATTATCTTGTGCCAATAAATTTAACCCTTGTCTTGGAGTTTTATTTTTATTTTTATAGGTCATTTTTTTAATTTTTTAATCTTGTTGTTCATTAACTTGAAAAATAGTGATTTCATTCAAGTGTTTTCATTACTCATAGTTTTATAGGTTTTGTCTTCTAACAATTTATGTGTGTTTAGTTTTCTTGATCCTTTTCTATTTTAGTTATGCTCTCTATTATGTTTTTTATTTTATGTTTAAGTCCTTGAGAATAGGAAAATTATCCTAAAAAATTGTGAAATTATCTATAAAATCATCAAAATCATTCAAAACATTAGTGAAATATTCCTAAACACTAGATAAATCATCAAGGTAAATAGTGAAATTGATCCAAATAGTGAAATTGTTATGTGTCTATTTTGTTTTCTACTTTCTATTTTTTGGTAAGTCTAATTTCTAATGAATTTTCTATTTGGTCTTAATATGTAACAGTGAAATAATTCTAAAACATTAATTTTCTCTATCATTTTTCATATTTTGTCACTTTTTAGCTAACTTTTGTGGGTTACCTTGATCCTTTAGCCATACAAAGACTTTTAACACTTTTATTGCAAGTCGTTCATCCAAAAAAACCAAATAAGACTAATTAAATTATTTATTTATTTATTTATAATTTTATTGTTTCATATTTCATTTTTAGGCTAACCACTTTTATTTTTATTTCAATTTTTCTAACATTTTCTATTTCAACATTCTTATTTTCAATAGTAACTTAGATCATATTTTAATTTTTGGAGTTAATAAACTTTAATCTCTAAGCATTAATTTGTGTGGCTTTTGTTGTGTATGATTTTTTATATGACATTACATTGGTTATGATACTTGAAACATCATAAAAAAAAAATTCAAATTTTTTAACATAAGACCCACTTGCATATATTCTTTTCTCTTGGTGTTATATTGATTATAATACCTAAGAATAAAAAACAATTGCAAGTCTTCTTTATTTTTATTTATTAGGGGCTCTATCAACCATGGATTTCACCAAAATGTATAAATATAACCATGTGTATCAATAGGGTATACAAATTAAGTTAGAGTTATTTTTCTTAGCTAAGTGGTGTTGCTTTTTAAGCACACCTTGAAGTGAGGGTGTTTCATCCTCCAATACTCAAGCCTTATACAACATGTCTCAAAGTTTATTTTTTTGAATGTTAACACACTAAAATATTATGATTGTGTTGGGAAAATTAGAGCTAGAAACACTTGTGTGCATTTTTTAAATTAAATTCTTCCATAGTTTTAGGCCTCAACTTACCAAAATTTATATAAAAGACTACCCTAGATAATCTTATCAAACCTTAAGCCTAGCAAATCCATTTATACCATTTAAATCATGGTGTACTAGTTATTAATTAGTGTCAAGAGTTAATTTCCATGCACCCTTGAAACTAAGCTTAATTGATCATGGGAATGGTAGGATCATCCATGGTTAGTGACTTGAAATATTAGGCTATAATTAATGCAATAGATAAACAAGTGTCATGGAAAGCCTATGAGATATTCAAGTCTCTTAACCTATTTTTGTCCTTTTTATGCAATTCATGTGTGTTTAAATTAGGATTTGGTTGGTTTTTTCCTTGTGAAAACCATGTGTTGAAATCCTTTTATTGAAACTAAAAGTATTTTGAGTATTGAAACCAAGATATTAAGTCATAATCTAAATCTTTAAAAATCACAATTGTAGTCCTAAATTCAAAACTCAAAGTACCTTGTTATCAATAAATTTTATTTTAGTCATTTTGGTAGTTCACTTTATTAAAGTCAATAATCTATATTTCTTATTTTTTTATTCAAAGTCTTTCTCCTAGGAATGTCTCATATCACAAGGCACATGGCTATGTTAATAATTCTAGGTTAAGCGAAGATCCTTTTGGAAATTACCCCTTTCATTTTTGTAGTCAATAAAATCAAGGACATGATGTCAAAATTTACAAAATCCATGACAATGAAGAAGAAGAAGGACCTTATCAAGATGAAGGAAGACCTAGGTTCATCTTACTTCCTTCCCTACTTAACCAATACGCCTTATCCAACAAGAAAAAATTTTACTCCAAGTTTTAAGTTTAGGATAAAAAATTCCATTGTATTTTGATGTTCAAAACCTACACCACTTACAATAAGAGAGTATTCATCATGCATCCAAGATCAATCTACTTCATAATGATCTTTATAATATAACAAGGTGTCATTATTTCATCCAATTCTAATCCCTAAGTTTTCAAAGACAAATGAAAATCCATCCTTTATGAGGAATCATCCCAACCAAGCCATTAGTTTACCATGGAGTCCCATACCCATGAAATAAACCAAGATATTGTAAAACTCCAAGATAATAAGATAAAACATCATTTGGTCAACCAAAGTTCCAATCCATATCTAAGTTTTAGTGTGAATCCAAATTCACCCTCATAATTAAATCTAAATATACACTTGAATTCATATTCCATCTCACCTATCAATAATAAAATCAATCTAAATTTGAGCTTGAGTGTCCATTCAACCTCACCAATAGTCAATCAATCAAATCCAAACTTTAATACTTATTTAATTTTCCAATAAAATCCAAACTTGAATGCTTATTCAATTTTTTCAATCAATCAAAATATTAAAACCGTATTTCACCATTCAACCATACAAATCAAAATCAAAATTTGAACTTGAATAATCATTCTAGTTCACCTATCAACAATCAACCAAATCCAAATCCAAACTTAAATGCGTATTCAATTTTACCCATCAAACATTATCAAAAAAATTCTTTCGGATGTGCATCAAATCAATTATCAAGTTTAACAAATCCAAATTATTTTATAGGTTTAACACCATCACATCAAAATCAAAAACCAATTCAACCTTCAATGAACATCAACATTTTAACCCCAACACTCATCCTAACCAAACTTTTGGTTCACATATTTTTTCAAATCCAAACTTGAAAAAAAATATGTTTATCAATCCATACCAAAATCAAACTAACCCAAATACTTTACAATCAAAACCAATCCAAAACTTTTCACAAGCACTACCAATCAAAATATTTTCACAAATCAAACAAATCCAAACTTCTCCACCAACCCAATAAACCCAAACCTTTTCACACAATCAAGAAATACAAATCCCCCTTTAAATACACTTTCCAATCAATTTATCAATAATCCACCCCATAATAAATATTAATTTTCATCATCAAACACCAATTTATACCAATTTATTGGTCAAACATATAACATGTTTACTTATTCAAGACAAATTGATCAAATCTTACAAAACTTCATTCAAGAGTGGGAAAACATGAAGGATATGATCTAAGAATTACAAGATGTTACCTTTTATAGACCAAAATAATTTAATTTGGAATAAATTCTCCCCTATACATATGATTTAGAAAATAATATAACACTATTGTCACTTGGTTTTTCACCCTTTGAGGAGATGTCTCGTCTCTCCTCATCCAAGTGACATAATTGAAAGACCTCTAGGCAGGTGGGTAGCCTAAGGATGAGGTGAATCTATAGGTAGAGATATTTCCATTAATGTACCACTTTAGATCACTACTAAAACTAAAATTTGGGGGGGGGGAGAGAGAAAACTAAAATAAAACTATCCTAAAGGAGGTGATATACCAAATAAGTTGACTTCCAACCAGCTACATGTTATACATGAAACCAAGACTAACCAAACATACACTTCTTCTCACATCAATATTACATTGTGAGGCTATGGATGAATGCTTAGGTAGGAGGAATATACAAGAAGCCTTTAATGTAACTAGCAAATATACTAAATCACTCAACCTTGACACTTCCTATAATACTTCACATGCCCTGCAAGAGGAAGCTTTCCAACTATGAATAAGATGAAAGAATGAAACAACATTCTAAGGAAAAAAGAGTTATCAATTAATAAAAATAAATCATCCAAGTAAAAAATACTATGAATAGTAATGAAAAGGTAAAAATTAGTAGTCTTATTAATTAAATGGTATGCAAATGAGCATGGCATCTCCATACTCAAGTGGAACATAAGTTATAATAGCCAAAATGGCTAGTTATTATAAAACCTAAGAGAGAGAAGAAGAGATAATTCCAAAGTTCACAAGGAAACTTGTAAAGATAAGAGAGTCAATTAATTTTGCATGAGAAGATAATGTGGGATGAACCACGTAAGGTTAGAATGAACAAGTGGCTCTCCAAGTCATGTAACTCTTGTAAAGTGGCATGAAATTTTTCATCCTAGCTCAAAAAAATACATTCATGATTTGTACCTATTTTAACATCCCAAAATTGATCAGGAATATGTATGATGATTGTAATTAAGGGGAAATATTTTATACATTCCTCTCCATGCATTGATTTTAATTCTGGTCATCTAGAATCATCTAGGAATGAGCCATCATCATCTGTAGTTTAAAAAACTCTTCCTTCATGAACCTTGCACACTTGGAATCAAAAAATGGATAAGTTTTACATGTGAATAAAAGTTATGTAGTGTATTAAAAATTGAAATACCCTTTATGGCCTTATAGGCATCAGTCACACCTTAAAATTAGATCCCTTGAAGTTTTCCACCCTTCTCACTAGCTTAGTCACTATGCCAATTTTGACTGGCTAAGATGGGAGCTATTGTTTTAAAACTTAGTATTTTTATGAAGAAATAAATTACCATATTGATTTATTAAAATTCCTAATATTCCCCCTAAATTTTATTTCATCTTCAGACTACTTCTAAAACCTAAAATACACACAAAATAGTCAAAAGTACCATGTTTTTTACCCTATAATATAATTACATATAGTAAAAAAATATGTTTAGTATCCTAATAGAGTCTCTTACAAGGTTAAATTATCATTTGGGTCAAACTATGCAATTAGATTAGCTTTCCCTCTCCACTTCCTTAAATTAGTCACTAACAAGGGTTTAGGCCTGTTTTGCCCTCTTAAGGTTTGTCCATAAGGATGGGACATTTAATCTACCAAAAAAATCCACTATGAAATATTTAAATACATTTATTAACTTCCAATAACTCCTTATATCCCCATGCATAATCTCCAAAAATATGTGAGCATCTAAACCTTTCTTATCAATCTCCCTTTTCTAATTTGCATAGGTTTGAGTTGGTTTTGAGCTAAAATATGACCTCATTTGTGACCCATATAGATAATAATATTTTTTAAACATCAAAATTAATACTATAAACATATTTAAATATTTTATAATTCTCATCTCAAGGTATAAGTGAATTTTTGCCCTAAATTGGGCACTAGGCTTAACCATATCTAATAGACCTATTTACACCTTAAAGGCCAAAATGGATTCTCCTAGTTGTGTATTAAATAAAATAGATTGAAAAAATTTAAAATTAATTTTAAAAAATATCCTTGTCCATTATAAACCACTACTAAGGTTGGAAGCATCATTAGTCTACCATTTAGCTTTAGGCTAAAACCTTGCCTAATGTACCTGCTTGTAAACTTGATGGTCTAGATCATCCCATTGGTCTTATTATCTATATGATATGTTTCCATGATTTAAATAGGTGTTTTATATATTTATATTCCTTATTAAATGGTTAAAAAAACTCTAGGTTCCCCCTTTCACTCCCTTTCTTCAAAACCTATTAGTTTATGCATAAGGGAAGTGCCCTCTATCTGATACAAAATAGAAGGCACTTACCTTATTTAACTAGACAAAATTAATTATTTAAGGGATTTTATAGTATTTTTTATGTTATTCATACCAATATTTAACTGTTTACTAGGTTATTTGTCCTTCACAAAGCCTCAAGTTCCAAGATAGACTCCCTAGAAAAAAGATTGTGTGTAGTGTTTAAGGAATGGACTATGTTATACATTAATTGAGCCATTTTCTCTATTTTTGTGAACTATTATGATTTAACTATGTTTTTTTTAATTTTTAATAATATTCCCTAACCTCTATTCATACTCCAAAGTCTCACAATTCCCTCACACACCTCAATTCAGTTAGGACTGAGTGCAACCTTGTTAGTTGTATACCTATTTTAGAGGTCACCTAAAGTTGTGTGTGTATGTATTATGCCTTAAAATAGTGAATAATATTTCATAAAATATTTTAAATAATTATTTCACCTATACTCCTACTCATCTCACACTTTGGAGGTTGAAAAGCTCTCAAGACCAATCAATACTAGTTGACTATGTTCTACCTTGGAAGGGCACCTATAGGTGCATGCTCGTATGTTTTAAACCTAAGAACAGGGTATAAAAACCCTCCTTGAGTTTCTTATAATAATTTTTTTCTTATTTTAATTTATTATCATGATATTCAAGTATCAAAATATTACTCTCTAGCTCATTATCCATCTGTTATAGCTAATTGTAATTTTTGCCTTGGAGAGGGGACACCTGTAGCTTACTTACATGGGTTAGGCATGAGATAATGTTTTAAAACCCATTAATATTTCATTTGAGTTATTTTTTACCTGATTTTAGCCATTTTTCCCATTTTTATCTACATACACATCAATAACCATCACCCCTTAGTTCATTGTCTTTCTCAGTCAACCCAATCAACTGTGTTGGGCAAGATGAAACCCCATAGGTGTTTGTTGGATACTATTAAATCACCATTAAAATATTATTTATGATATTTATATCATTTAATTTACTTTAAAAACTATCCCAAGTTGATATTTCTAATACCTAGGTCCACTTTATGAATGGGGTAAGAGCTAAAGCTTGTATAGGTCAACCTCTTGGCAAAAAGAAACCTATAGGTGAGCAAAAAAATCAAAACATAGTATTCCAAATTCCTTATATGATAATTATATCATGAATTATCACTTGAAACATTTATAAACACTCAAATATGTGGACATAGTCTAATTTTTAACTTTTAGTTAAGCCTTGAAGGAGGCAGTATGGCTGTAGGTGACTATGCTTAAGTCATTTGTATAGACTGGTTCATCCTTGGTGAGTGAAAACCATCTTACACATACCTCCTTAATTTTTTCTATGGGAAGTATGAATTATTTAGTGAAAAAAAACATTATAACCTATTATTAATCACCAAATCCACTCATTAGGCCTAGAACCTATTATCAACTCATCTTGTTGTAGATAACACTATGGAATTTTAGTGTTCAAAGAGCAACTTGAGGGCTTTCAAAAACCACTATGCTCAACTTAGACACATCCCTTATTTTTTAATTTTATATACCCATATTAAATATTGAAAAAAAGTGTACTTGTAAGTCTTAGAATTGAATGCAATCATGTATAAGGACACCCAAAAAAGGGCCTGGACCTTTTTTTTGACAGTTTTGGGAATTTGTCCCAAAATGTCACAAGTTTGCTTAGAAGGTCTCCTTGAGGTTCCAATATAATCCAATATTATAAAAACTCTTTAAAATGGTGTTTAATAATGTTCAAACTTTCCAAACCTAAAATAATGTTCAAATCACACATTTCATGTTTCCCTAAAAAGTGGCAGACCGTACAACTATTGTAGATAACCATTTTGTGCATTTACTTGCTCTCTTGGATATTGAAAATTATCTTAGAGTTGTATTTGGAATTTAAGATGAATAAAATGCATATATTTGAAATAATACATCACTTCAATTCATTTTATAACCATATCATAGAAGAAACCTCCAACAATTGGAAAACATGACTACAATTCTACTCCACTTCTTGCAGATTGAGTTGGTTGGATCATCAATTCAAATCAAAATGTGAAACAAATTCATGGATAACATGAAATAAAGGATTAAAAATAATATTTAACCAATATAAATAATTTTATTATACATACTTGACAAAATAGGATCAAAACCTACAAGGTATATAGATTAGCAAGCATAAAAACATAGTCAACTTCATGAGAATGGTTCATAATGTACAAGCCAAAAAATTTTAAAATATTTCTATGTAAATTTATATATTTTAATTTAATTTCACCTCCCCAATTAATTTTATCTAAAACTTTCCATGTTAGTCATACCAAGTACAAACTTGAGGATTGGTTTTGTGTGCCAGGGTGAAAAAGGAGTAGAATAGTTTTGGACCTTTTTATCACTTTAAAATCATGTCAAGAGTTGAGATCAATATAATTAATCTTAAGATCATTACATGACATTATCCTATGTGGCACACTTCCCCATGGGTTGTACAAGTACCAAACTCTTCTCTTTTCCAAAGAAAATTTCTCTTTCTTTTTAAGTACCTAACACTTTCAATTAGAAATAGTTTCCTAAGAAATAATAGGACACATGAAACATAACATAACCTTTTTACACCTTAAAATTTCCCTATGAGTATGTATAAATCATTTAGTGCCCATTTATGACCCCTAAAATGAATCAAAATGATAAATGGACTAAAAGACTGATTGACCAAGGCTAATATGATATGTAATAACATAAAAATACATATAATACATCCTATGACATAAAATAATACCCAAAAAAAGCCTAAGACTCAATTTTTTACCTATAGGTACCCTAATTTAGCCTACAAGGTCAAATTTGATCAATAAATTGGTGACTCATAGGGGTAGTATACCTACTATACTAGCTAGACTAGTAACCCTAAATAGTCCATTGAGCTTATGGAGTCATTTGAAGTCTAAAAAAAAACAAGGAGACCTTTGACCACTTGAAAACCATGCTTTGATCAAGAAAATACCACTTAACTATCTCAACCACATAAAATAAAAGACACACATAAAGCAAAGAAAACGCACTAAAAAGACACACATGTGCTCAATGCACTTAGGAAAACTAGGAAACAAACAACTATATACAAATAATAAATAATAATACCTCCCTTTCTAGGATGAACTAGTTGGTAGAGGTGGAATATATTGCTCAAAATTAGATTGAGAATGCATTGGAGGAGATTATTTTGAGATATCTTAAGGAAAGGTAGGAAGACCTTGGGTTAAAACATCTTGATTATCTTCCTTACACTTAAAAATCATTTCAATGAAATATAATCCAACTTGAGCACTCTCTTGAGGGAGGCTAGATAGAGGTGTGTTTAGGCATATGATCTTCTTTTCGGTCTAAACCTTCCATCATACCATGACTTAGAAATTTCATCCTTGACTCTAACTCTTTAATTTGCTTGGATAGGTTCTCTTGGAAAAGTATTTATTGAAGTTCATAGGAGTCATCATGAGGATAAAGAATAAAAGAAGGCTGACATATAACACAAAAATCTTCTTGAGGAAGGATGGGAGGGACTTGTAAAGGATAAACTTCATTCTGAACTTCACATTCCTTAACAATGCTTCTATCCTCTTTCTTTCCCCATGATTCCAATATCTTACTCCAACTTAGGATTTTAGGATTATAATTATTTTATTGAGGTGGTGATGAAATTTGAGGAGTGGATGAAATGTTCAAGGAACTTTGAATCTCCTTAGGCTTAGATTCTCCACCTTGTCTCCAACTTGCAATCTCATATCTAGAGGTATTTTATTGAGGTGGGCATGTAATGAGAAAGGGAAATGAGGGATTGAATTCCACTTATTTTTATACTAACATGGACTAATTCATTTTCTTATTGGATAAATCAATCTACCTATTAATATTATCTTAAAAAATAAGGTTTTTCTTTTTTACTCTCTTCCAATTGATGGGGAAATGAATGACTTTGGTAAGCTTGATTGGGATCATGAATAGGGGTTAAATAGGATTGATAAAAATATTGGGAAGTGGGTATGAAGTTTTATAGGTTTGGTTAGAATACCTTTCATTAATTCTTAGCTTATCCTTTAAGGAATAAACTAATCCACTCACATCTAGCATCTCACTTATAATCCTTTGCCAATTATCTCTCTCAATAGGTGCTCACTCTCTTTTGAGAAACTATAATGCATCTCTCACCTTATAAATAAGATTAAAAGGAACCTCTTGACCACATCCATTTAGAGCATCAAGATCTAAAATGTACCTCTCATCACCCAAAAGAGTTTTCTTGAAAGTGGAAATGGATTGACTTGAGAAGTGACTAGCTTGACAAGGAGCAAGATATGGAGAAGTATGATTATAGGGATGATACACTTCATGACTAGGTTGATATATTTCATGAATGGGATGAGAATGGTCATATTTTGGCTAGTAAAAATCATAACAAGGTTGATAAGTATTTCTATAAGCTTGATATACCTCACCAACTCATGTAAAAAAAACTAAAAACCAAAGTCAACCATGGAACTTCATTGAAATCAAGAACACAAAGAAATATATTACTAATAATATTCAAAAAGAAACCTAGGCTACTTGACCAATTGATGTATCTTTGGATTCACCATTTATGCTAGGATAAATGCCTCCAAATTTTGATTATTGAAAGATAACACCAAAAGATATTTTAACTTCTAGGACCAAGAGTCTCACTAAGCATGCCAAAAATTATTGTCACTTGGCATTTCACCCTTTTATGAGATTTATCAGCTCTCCTCATCGAAGTGAGATAATTGAAACACATCTAGGCTTGTGGGTAGCTTAAGGATGTGGTGAATATATAGGTAGGGCTATCTACCTTGATGTACCACTTTGGATTAGTACTACAGCTAGAATTTGGGGGGCAGGTGAGGGAGAGAGGAAATTGAAAGAAAAATATCCTAAAATATGTGATACACCAAATAAGTTTATGACTTCTAACTAGCTACATGTTATACATGAAACCAAGATACTAACCAAACATACGCTTTTCAATCTACATCTTCTCACATAAATATTACTTTATGAGGTTATGGATGAATGATCAGGCTAGGAGGAATAGACAAGGGGCCTTGAATGGCATAGTGAATAGACTAACTCACTCAACCTTGACACTTCCTATAACACTTCACATACCCTATAATAAAAAACTTTCCTACTAAAAATATGATGAAAGAATGAAACAACATGCTAAGGAAACAAGAGTTATCACTTAAACAAAATTAATCATCCAAGAAAAACACACTATGAATAGTCATAAGAGGTAAAAATCAATAGTCTTATTGATAAAATGGTATGAAAATGAGCAAGGCTTCACCATACTCAAGTGGAACATATGTTATAATGGCTAAAATGGTTAGTTCTTATAGAACTTGAAAGATAGAGAAGAAGAGAGAAGCCTAAGGGTCATAATGGCACTTGTCAATCCAAGAGAATCAATTAATTTTGCATGAGAAGAGGATTTGATATGAAACATGAAAGTTTAGAATGAATAAGTGACTCTCCAAGTTATGAAACTCTTACAAAGCGGCATAAAAAATTTCATCCTAGCTCAAAAACCTACCTTCATGATATGGACCTATTTAAACATCCAAAAATTGATTAGGGATAGCTCTGATAATGGAATTAAGGGGAGGGATCAAACATGCCTCTCCATTTTATTGGTTATAGACATGGTCATCTATAATCATTAGGGAATGAGCCATCATCATCTACAATTCAAAAACTCTTCTTTCATGAACCCTACAAAGTTGACCTCCAAAACAACATTGGTTTTACATGAAAATACATGTTAGGGAGTGGATGACACATTTCAACACCCTGTATGGCCTTATAGGCATCAAGCACACCTTAAAATCAGCTCACTTGAAGTTTTCCACCCTTCTCACTAGCTTGGTCACTATGTTAGTTTTGACTAGCTAAGATGAGATCTATTTTTTAAACACTTAGGATTTTTTATGAAGTAAAATGACCATAGTGAGTTATTACAATTCCTATGATTCCCCCCAAACATTATTTCATCTTTAGACTCCTTTTAGAACCTAAAAACCACAAAATATAGTCAAAATTACCCTATTTTGTACCTTATTTGTATAATTCTATACAATCCAAAAACATGAGAAGTATATTGAGAGATTCTCATACAAGTTTAAATCATCATCCTAGGTAAACTATGCCATTATATTATCTTTCCATCTCCATTTCCCCAAATTGGTCACTGGTGAGGGTTTAGTCATGTTTCACCCTCTTAAGGTTCATTCATAAGTATGGGACATTAAATATGCCAAAAAATTCGACTAGAACATATTTAAAGACCTTTACCAACTTCCCTTAACTCCTTAGATCCCCATGCACAACCTCTAAAAGGATGTGAGCATCTAAACCTCTCCTATCAAGCTCCATTTTCCAGTTTACACAAGCTTGAGTTAGTTTTGAGCCAAAAGATTACCTCCTTTTTGACCCCTATGTATTTTAATAGTTTTTAAATGTCCAAATTCATCCTATAAACATATTTCAATAGGTTAGATGATCATATCAATTTGGAAGTGAAGTTGTACCCCCAGTTGGGCACTAGGCATAACCATGTCTCATAGACCTATCTATACCTTAAAGCCCAAAATGGATTTTCCTAGTTGTGTATAAAAACCAAGACCTTTAACAAATATAAAATGACTTTAAAAACATATCTTGGTCCATTGGAACCCACTACTAAGGTTGAAAGTGTTGGAATAATGCAAATTTAAGCTTACCTAGGGTTAATAGGGTAAGTTATTTATTACCGAGGGTTAATTTTATTTACCTCGGTTAATTTATTTTATTGTTGAGAATCTCTCAACAATATATTTGTTCGTAGTATGAGAAAACAAATAGTTTGTTTTCTCTATTTTGTAATCATTACAAATAGTTTGTCAACATGAAACAAACTATTTGTATTATAAATACTTTGCATTATATGAGAAATAAATGAGAGATTATTGAGATAATTCATAGAATTTTGTGGATTATCACCTATTTTTTAGGTGTGAGAAATTTATTTATTCTCTGGAAATATTTGTAGGTTATTTGTTGTGGGTTCTTTCTCCTAGATTGATCCTGTGGATCCTGTGTATCTCCTGCTCATTCTTTCATGGTATCAGAGCTTGGAGTTCCAGTTGAATATCATCTTCCATAAAAAATTTCATCTGATAACACATTCAAAAACATTATTTATTGATGTGTTACAGATATTTTTTATTCTCTCAAAATCTGGTTCTTGTTTACACATTTTTTTTGGAAAATTATGTACTTTATGCTCATTAAATGACTGTACAGATTTCCAAAATAATATTTTTTTCATAGGGGCGTATAAAATCAAGTCAAGAATCCATTTAAATTTGAATTTTCTCATTTTGATGAGGATGTACAGATCTTTCATTCAAAAACTTGCTGACTGGTCCCTATTGGCAGACTATTGGCAGACTGCAGTACCTGTCCATTTTTTTGATGTGGTAGATCATACGGTTGAATTTTTTGGAATTTGAGACCTGTTAATTAAATCTAACTGTTACATCTTTCTATCCATATAATTTTTGATGAATTTGGATCAGGCCGTATAGTCTTTTTGGTAGATCCAGTGGAGCCATTTTGCATTGTTGAAAGGTGTTTTTCCTTGGCTGTGTTTACAAATTTTCTCAAATATTTCCCTGACCACCACACCTTGCTGGAAAAAGAGTTTATTTTATGATTAAAGCCAAAGATTATTTAGCTTTTATCTCACACGTGTGAGTTATTTTTGGCTTTTTTAATTATTTTTTTAATTTTTAGTGGTTTAAATGCAAGTCTCTGGCTTTGAAAGTTCAAATTTGACTTTGCTAAAGCAGCTAGAGATATTTTGTTAAAAATTTGTAGGGAGGAGGTCTTGGGGTCAAATCCCCCTATATTTTTTTTGCATAAAGCCATTTTTTAATTTTGTATAAGCCAAGGTTATTTTTTTTTTTGTCAGGAGACGTTAAATTTTAACGGGAGGGGTGTTTTTTGAGGAAAAATGAATGTCTAGATTGTTCTTGTCAACTTCATCATCTTCCTTGGGAATGGAATATAAATTATTTGAACCTCTAAATTCTAAAAATTACCATGTTTGGAAGCCAAAAATGCAACAACTCCTTCAATCAAAGGGCTTATGGAGATTTTTTTTTGAAATGACACCTGCAGCATTCACCACTGAAAAAGACAAATATGCATATGGTTGTAAGCAAGATGAGGCTCTTGGATTGATCTGTCTCAATGTCTCAGATAATCTTCAATTTCACATTGTAGATGCTACTATGCCAAAAGAGGTATGGGAAAAATTTAAAAACCTATTTGGCAAAGTTAATGAGTTTAAAATTTTTCAATTAGATGCAGAATTGAGTACTCTCTCTCCATCAGATTTCCCTTCAATAGATGAATTCTTGGCAAAATTCAAATTTATAAGGTCACAGTTGAAATCTGGTAACAAGGATAAAAGTGATCAAGAGTGCATTTTCATGATTTTGTCAAAGTTGAAATGACCATATAGTGTTTTTTCCTCTGCTTTTTATACTGTGATGGATACATTAGGTGATGAATTCAAATGGCCTTCCTTTGAAGTTTTTTGTGAAAGATTGACTAGGGAACAAACAAAATTAATGGCCTTAGATGCTCTACCTAGTCCTAGTCATGCTCTAGTTGCTAATTCTTCTAAAGGAAAACCTTCACTTAAGTCTAAACAAAAGCAAGCACCTTCAAATAACCCTCCAAAGTCCACCACCCAAACACCTCATCATTCTAAATCTACTAAGACCAAAAAGTCCTATAAGGAAAAGAAGAAAACATTTGGTCCATGTAATTTTGTGGTGGTCCTAATTATGATGAAATTAGATGTTTTAAGAAGATGGAAGAATTAGAGGCAGTGGTTAGACAACACAAAATTTCCATTCCGTCTCCATCTCCTTCTACTTCTGCAAGAAAAGGGAAAGCAGTTTCAGCCAGGGCTATATCTTCATGTCATGATCAGTGGATTTTTGACTCAGGTGCTTCTCACCATCTCACACATTCTAAGGATCTATTGTATTCTCTTATATATTATAGCACATCACATATTGTTATGGGTAACTCATCATAGATTGAAGTTTTAGGATCTGGTACTGTTGATAAATAGGATGGATGTTTTAACAATGTATTACTTATACCCCAAATCTCTTCTAATCTTCTTTTTGTATATCAAATATGTAATTTTGGTACTGGTAAAACTATGGAGTTTACTTCACATGATGTTGTAATAAGAGAATGTAATGATCCTAGTGAGATAATTGCTATAGGTATAGTAAACCATATTGCAAGACTCTACACTTTTGATAAGTTTGAGTCTTTTATGTCTTCTGGTTCTTCACTTATAGCACATGGTAATAATCTCAGCAAATTGTGGCATGAGAGATTAAGGTCTCATGTATTGATGGGGTGTGTCCTGGTTGTCTAGTTGGTAAACAACACTAGGATCCATTTCCAATTAGTAAGGCCACACTTGCAAATGCACCCTTAGGGTTGGTTCATAGTGATTTGATGACTTTTCCAACTCATTCTTTTTTAGGGGCTAAATATGCACTCACATTCATTGATGATTTCACTCGTAAAACTTGGGTATATTTTCTCAAGTTGAAAAGTGAAGTTTTTGAAACTTTTAAGGCTTTAAAAGCCTTTGTTGAAAAACAATCATCTCTTCCTCTTAAGAAGATACACACTAAAAATGGGGGGGAATATGACAGTAATGCTTTATATGATTTTTGTATTGAGCATGGGATACAACACTAGGTCACTGTACCACACACTCCTCAACAAAATGGTGTAGTAGAGAGGAAGAATTGAACATTGAAAGAGATGGCTAATTGTATGATTCACTCTAAAAATTTGGGTCCACAATATTGGGCTGAAGCTGTAAATTGTGCAAACTACATTCAAAACCATATGCCTCACAAAGTTGTTCAAAATATGACACCAGAAGAAGCTTGGTCTGGGATCAAGCCTAATATTTCAGATTATTGCATCTTTGGGAGTCAAGCATGGGCATTCATTCCTAATGACAAATGTAAAGCATTGGAGAAGAAAATCCAACCACTCATTTTTGTTAGCTATTATGAAGATGTAAAAGCCTACCATATTTTTGATCCTATCACACATGATGTATTGTTTCGACGGGATGTTCAGGTTGATGAGCTACCCACTCCACAGGAGTATACATCTAGTTCTTCTTCTCCCCCTCCTTCTTCTACTAAGGATAGTGAGGATTTGATTTCTATTGTTGATGATGATGATGTTGCACTCATTCAGCCACCACAGCCATCTTCTTCACCACCTTTGCCTAAGTGGGAAAATAGCACTCTACAGGTAGCTAGCTCTTTTATTGGTGATCCATCTAATTCTCATCCAACTCACTCACAGACATCTGGTGTTGCTCTTTTGGGACAAGCTTGTAAAGATGATCTAGTGTTGTTTTATGAGGCTATTGGTATACCTGAGTGGGATGTTGCTATGTATGATGAGTATTCTTCATTGATGAAGAATGATACTTGGGATTTTGTCCCTCTTCCTAAGGGAAGAAAACTTGTAAAATGTATATGGGTCTATAAGACCAAATATGCTACAAATGGATCAGTAGATAAGTACAAAGATAGATTAGTAGCTAAGGGTTTTTCATAGGTTGAAGGGGTTGATTACTCTGAGACCTTTGCCCCTATAGCTAAGATGGATTTTATTCAGCTTGTACTCTCTCTTGCTACTTCACATTCTTGGTCAATTTTTTAGATGGATGTGAAGAGTGCTTTCTTGTATGGTGATCTCCATGAGGAGATCTATATGGAGCAGCCTCCAAGATTTGTACAGGACTCATCATTGGTTTGTAGACTCTGTCGTTCTCTTTATGGCCTCAAACAAGCTCCTAGAGCTTGGTACGAGAAGATGGATAGTTTTCTTTTGAGTTCTAGTTTTATTCATTGTGAGTCAAATCACAATGTATACATCCTGAAGCAAGGTGAGGAACTTGTCATATTATTTTTGTATGTTGATGATCTCATCCTCACTAGTAGTTTAGATTCCTTGATACATGACATCAAGGACAAGTTGGTAGATAGGTTTGATATGACAGATCTGGGACTTCTACATTATTTTCTTGGTCTTCAAGTTTTTCAGTCTTTTGAGGGCATTTATATTAGACAGCAGAAGTATGCGATAGATCTTCTTCATCAATTTGGCATGGCTGATTGTAAGCCTGCACCCACTCCATATCAGTCAGGTATTGTGTTGTCTACCACTTGTACGACTCCTCTTGTTGACTCCACTTTGTATAGGCAACTTGTAGATAGTCTTTTATACCTAACTCATACCCTTCTTAACATCACATTTGCTATGAACCTTGTCTCTCAGTTCTCACATGAGCCTCATGAGAGTCATTGGCAAGCAGCCAAGCGTATTTTGCACTACATTCAGGGAACCACTCACTTTGGTATACATTACACACCACAGAGTTCTACACAGCTTGTTGGATACACTGACTCTGATTGGGCTGGTGATGTTGACACTTGCAATTCCACTTGTGGATTTGCTTTCACACTTGGTTCAGGTCTAGTTGCTTGGGCATGCAAAAAGTAGATTGTTATTGCATTGTCCTCTATTGAGGCTAAGTATTGAGGTGATGTTAAAGCTAGTCAGGAGACACTTTGGCTTTGACAGTTGCTTGGAGAGTTTGGCTTCACATAGCAAGGTCCTACTACTCTTTGGTGTGATAACCAAAGTGTGATTTCTATTTCACGCAATCCTATTGAGCATCAGTGGACAAAACACATTGAGATTCACATGCACTTCATTCAACATCTTATTCAGGATGGAGTTCTTTCTTTGGAGTTTATGCCTACAGCTGAGCAGATTGCTGACATTTTCACTAAACCTTTGGCTTCTCCTCATTATCTTCATTTGTGAGCGATGCTTAGGGTGAAGGAAGTTGTCCTTGGGGGGATTTCCCATGATGTCCTTCCTTCCTTTATTTTTCATATATTTTGATTGGTTTGTACATGGGTACTTTATCAGGCCTAGTAGCTGGGACCCATCTTTGTTTGTCATTATCCCTATGTTTTGCTTAAGGGAGGGTGTTGGAATCATGCATATTTAAGCTTACCTAGGGTTAACAGGGTAAGTTATTTATTACCGAGGGTTAATTTTATTTACCTCAGTTAATTTATTTTATTGTTGAGAATCTCTCAACAATATATTTGTTTGTAGTATGAGAAAACAAATAGTTTATTTTCTCTATTTTGTAATCAATAAAAATAGTTTGTTAACATGAAACAAACTATTTGTATTATAAATACTTTGCATTATATGAGAAATAAACAAGAGATTATTGAGAGAATTCATAGAATTTTGTGGATTATCAACTATTTTTTAGGTGTGAGAAATTTATTTATTCTCTGGAAATATTTGCAGGTTATATTTTGTGGGTTCTTTCTCCTAGATTGATCCTGTGGATCATGTGTATCTCCTGCTCATTCTTTCAAAAAGTATCATTAGTCTACCATTTGGCTTTAGGCTAAAAACCTACCCAATATGCCTACTTGCAAACTTGATAGTATAGATCATCCCATTGGGTTTCTCCTCTTTATGATATGTTTCCATGATTTCCATAGGTTTTTTTTATAGTAATACACCTTATTTAATGGTTCAAATAACTCCATGTTCCTCTTTTCACTTCATTTCTTCAAAACCTATCAGTTTGCACATAAGGGGAGAGCCCTCTATCTAAGACAAAACATAGGTAACTTAATATATTTACCTAAAACAAATGAATGATTTAAGGGATTATTTATGTTTTTTAGGTTCTTTTTACCAATATTTAACCCTTTACTAGATCATTTGTCCTTCCAAAAGCCTCGAGTTCTAAGACACACTTCCTAGAGAAAGGACTATGTGTAGTGTTTAAGGAATGAAATGTGTTATACATTGATTGAGCCCTTTTATATATTTTTGTGCATCATGATGATGTCACTAGTTTTTTATAATTGTGATGAATATTCCATAACCTCTATTCATACCCCAAACTCTCACAAGCCCCTCACACACCTTGATTCCGTTAAGACTAAGTGTAACCTTATTAGTTGTATCCCTATTTTGGAGGACACCTAAAGATGTGTGTGTATGGATTAGGACTTAAAATAGTGCATAATATTTCCTAAAATATTTTCAAGACTTATATCACCTATACTCCTCATATCACACTTTAGAGGTTAAAAATCTCTCAAGATCAGTCAAGACTAGTTGAATATGTTCTACCTTGGAAGGGTACCTATAGGTGCATGCTTGTATGTTTTAGGCCTAAAAAAGGGTCTAAAAACCATCCTTGAGTCTATTTAAATCATTTATTACTTATTTTCATTCATTCTCATGCAATTAAAGTATCAAAATATCACTTTCTAGATCATTATTTGTCTATTACAGATGACTGTAGTTTTTTCTTTAGAGAGGGGACACCTGTAGCTTTCTTGCATGGGTTAGGTATGAGATAATGTTAAAAAACCCATTGATAACTCCCTAGAGTCACTTTTTACCTATGTGGATCCATTTATCCCATGTTTATCTATGTACACATCAATAACCATCACCCCTTAGTTCATTATGTTTCTCTGTCAACATAGTCAACTATGTTGGGCAAGATGAAACCCTATAGGTGCTTATTGGATCTTAAGAAATCAACATTAAAATATTATTTATGACGTTTATATCATGAAATTTACTCTAACCCTTATCCCAAGTTGATATTTCCAATACTTATTTCCACTTTATGAATGGGTAAGAGCTAAAGCTTGTTGTAGGTCAACCTCTTGGCAAAAGGAAACTTGTGGGTGAGCATAAAACTCAAAAAATAGTATTCCAAATTCCTTAGATGATCATTATATCATGAGTGATGAATTTAACCATATATAAACACTCGCATATGGGGTAATATTCTAATTTTCAACTTTGGGTTAAGCCTGGAAAGAGGTAGTATGGATGTAGGTGACTATGTTTAAGTCATTTATATGGACTAGCTCATCCTTGGTGAGTGAAAACCATATTCCATGTACCTCCTTAATGTTTTCCATGGAAAGTATGCATTATTTAGTGAAACAAGAAATTCCAACCTAGTCTTAAGAACCAAATCCACTCATTAAGCCTATAGCTTATCATCAACTCATCTTGTTATCGATAACACTGTGGAATTTTAGTGTTTAAAGAGTAATTTGAGGGATTTCAAAAACCACTCTCCTCAACTCAGACACCTCCCTTATTTTTCAAGTTGATATACCTATATGTAATCTTGAAAAAAATGTACTTGAAGTCCTGAAACTCAATGCAATCAATTATAAGGACACCCAAAAAAGGGCTTGGACCTTTGTTTTGACAGTTTTGGGGATTTGTCCCAGAGTGTCACAAGTTTGCTTGGAAGGTATCCTTAAGGTTCCACTAGCACCCAATCTTATCAACACTCTTAAAAATTGTGTTAAATTATGTTAAAACCTTCTAAACCTTAGATAATGTTCAAATCACACATTTCATGTTTCCCCAAGAAGTGGAAGACTATATAACTTTTGTATATGACCATTTTATGTATGTACTTTCTCTCGTGGATCTTAAAGTGGATCTTGGAGATAAATTTGGCATTTAATATGAATAAAAGGAATATATTAACAATAATACATCACTTCAATTAATTTTGGAACCATATCATTGAATAAACCTCCAGTAATTGGAAAATAAGACTATAATTCTACCCTACTAGATTATATAGACTTAACCAAACAAGAGCAAAACCTATAGGGTGCACAAATTAGCAAGCAAAAGAACACAATCAACTATTTTAGGATGGTTCATAAAGCATATGCCACTATTTTTAAAACTCTTGTTATGTAAATGAATCTATCTATGTTTATTTTCACTTCTCTAATGCATTTGATCTAAAACATCCCCTATTGGTCATATCAAGTATAAACCTGAAGACTAGTTCTATGTGCCTAGAAGGGTGAAAAAAGATAAAAATGGATTTGGGACTTTTTAATCACTTATAAAGAATGTCAATAATTGAGATGGATCTAAAAAATATAAAGAGTCATTCCATGAGATTTTCCCATGTGTCACACTTCCCCTCTTTTCCCAAGAAAATTACTATTTATTCTGAATAGCCTACCAATTTTAGTTATAACTAGTTACCTAAGACATAATAGGACACATGGCATGTGACATAATCTTTTTACACCTTGAAATTTCCCTAGGAGGTTGTATAACTCATTTAATGCCCATTTATAACCTCTAAAATGATAAAAATTGATAAATGGACTAAAACACTAATTGACCAAGGCTAATATGATATGTAATAACATCAAAAGACATATAATACATCCTATGACATAATATTATATAAAAAAAACCTAAAACTCAAGTGTATACTTATAGTTGCCCCAATTTGACCTATAAGGTCAAATTTGGTCAACAAACACCATTTCCAAAAAAATTTGAACTCCTTAAATTTGATAAGTACAAATGTAATGGAAATCCAAGGGAACATCTTAAATAATTTTATATTGTGTGAATACATGTCAAGAGTCTTTCCACATAATATAAGGGGTCAAGCCCTAGAGTGAATCTCTTTTTTCCCAAAAGATCAATCTCCACCTTTGAAGACCTATCCAAAAATATTGTTCATCATTTCTACATAATGTTGAAAGAGTTTACTATTTTTAATCTATATAACACCGATAATAAAATAATGAAACTTTTGCCTCTTCTTATAAAGATGGCAGTCATTGGAAAGTTGTTTTCCATGGTCTTTTCTAAAAATGAACTCATTTACTTCTCCATGAACAACCTTAACTTACAGTTTACTCATCATTTATAACTTTATTGTTCAACATCCTTTGATGAAATCATCTAAAATGAAGTCCATATCAATCAAAATTTAATTATCAAGGATGCTATCAAAATTTTCAAAAAATATAACAATTCCTCAAATCAAATAGACAAACCTAAATTCTTTTCCAAAAAAAATGTTATAGGTGATTGTGTGATAGATGTCAAGTATTTCCAAAACCTAAAACCTATCAACATCATCAAAATACATGGTTATCAAAAAAAAATTAAAAGCATAAGTTCAATCTATTGGGAGAATCTTATGAATCAATTTTTAAAAATTTGGCTCAAACAAACATGATCATATATCCCAAAACTAAACCCTTCAAATAAAATGTCTCTAAACATGAGTGGTACTATGATAATGAATATTATGAATACCAAATAATTAAGGTAAATTCAACTAATTGGTGTATTTGGATAAAAATTATGTTCAATATCTCATAGATCATGGGGACATAACCATTGAAAATCAACCATCCATATCATCCAATAACCAAAATTTGGGTATATATAATGATCCATTTCTTAAACATGAGAAAATAAATAATACACAAGGTAAATATGAAGTCCAAACTAGTAACATCAATCAAAATAATCACCCTTTTGATCTTATATTAAATTGTGTTGATTATACAAATCATCATGTTTATGTTATCATAATAAAATCCCAAGATTAAGCTTTTAGAACAAGGCGCACCAAGCTTACCATTCTAAGTACTTTCTCACCTACCATTCTACATAAGTACAATATCATAGATAACCTTGAGAATACACCATCTATAATATCCATTTTATATATTCTTAAAACATACATTGTATATAAATACATCTTATATAAATTATTTTAAGAGTCAAGAGCCTTACAAGATATAAACCCATCCAATTTTCAAGCCTTAGTTGGAAGCTTGACTATAAACAATCATGTAACATTTTACCATTATGAAATTTTTTCCATGGGTTAATTACATAATTTACCCTTGTCCATATAAGACATTATCTCTAGATACAAGGTAAAAATCATTTTTATATACAATGTATTTGAATTGAACCTATGCACATTATGATCAATAAAACATTTGAGGTATCCTACAACAACATTAGAATCAAATATTATTACAATTAATACATATGATAATAATGAATGTGATTCCATGGGTACCATATATATTCCTTACATGGTGGGGTATGTCATTAAAGATACATTATTTGATGTGTCTGACTTGGATTTACCATACAATTTACTCCTTGGATGTCCATGAATTCATTCTCTAATTGTTATAGCATCCACCCTGCACTAGTGTTTGGAGTTTTCTTATGATGGCATGGAAGTAACCAGACTTGTTGATCCTCGATCCTTTCAATATTTTAAACTATTATAAGTATGTTATAAAAAATCCAATTATTTCCATTTTATATAATACACTTATGCACCTATTAAATAATCACCAAATATTAACAATTACATTCATCCTAACACATTATTCAAAAATTTCCACTTGGTGGTTGGTTGAATATTCCAGCCACATCCACTTCCATAGATACTCCATCTTCAAATCAAGCATCCAATCATTTTTCCACTTCAAAAACCACACTGTATCATCCATCCCAATTCAAAATTGTTGACAAAGGCATGGGTGAGTATGAGATTTGAGATGCTCATTAGTTAGGTAAAATCCACATATCTAAATAATCATGATAGACCACACTTTAAAAAGGATGGTCAGGTGGTTCAAACCTTTATAAGACTTCATTTGTTTAAGGTGTTTTCATTTTTGATGAATAAATCAAAGATTCAAATTTATCTTAGTTTTTTTTTTTAATTAACAAGTTACTTGCTTCATAACAACAAATATACCATTATAAAATCCATCATGTGTAAGATAATGAATTAAAAATGAAATTCCCTTGCCCTCCATGAAAAAGGACCAATAGAACCAATAAAACTTAAATCAAAAGAATATTTACATGGTATAGGATTTAACCCACCTAATTTAAGCACACCACTTTACCAAATTGAATCTTTTAGTGAGTATGAGGCAAGCCCTTTAGACATTAAAATGGGTTCTATATATAGCCAATTTGAAGATATATCCATGACCAATGTATTTCATGAAACTAATGTATTAATAATTGAACTAACATATCCAAACCTAATATAGTGGGACCAAAAATCAACACCTATGCTTGATCACTTTCAAAATGATGAAGTAATAGTTGAATTCTTGAGAACAAGAGACCATATTATGGTAGGCAATCACAATAAGGGTTTTTCCATCCAATTAGATGATTCTACATATTTTGGGGAATTATTATAATATTATCAAATTAGAACAAAAATAACATATCAATAAGAAACATCTAATCATTAATACCTTGAGGAAGAACTAAACCTTCCTCCACCACACACAAAATATCAATAAGATTCAACTCTCCTAGTTGAAGACACCATAACAATTAACATTAGGATAGATGAAAAACTAAATATAGTCATGTTTGTCACATAATTAACTTATTAATATTAGGAAATATTCACCCTTTTTCTTCAATAATTATCTAATTTTTTTCATGGTCTTATGTAGATATGCTAGGGATTGATCCTTCACTTGTTGTGTATCATCTTATGGTTCATCTAGATGATAAACATATAAATTATAAACTAAAAAAATACATCCCAAATTAGCACTCTTATGAAGGAATAAATTTAAAAACAATTATAGGTTGGCTCCATACATCCTATATATTACTTAGAATTAATATCTAATGTTATAGCAATATAAAATAAACTAGCCAGAACCAGAGTGTATAAACTTTAGGGATATAAACAAAGCATGTCTAAAAGATGACTTTCCATTTCTAAATATAGACAATATTTTAGAATCCACCATTGGTCATGATATGTTGTCTTTAATGGATGGTTTTTTTGGGGTTATAACCAAATTAAGATAGCTCCCATGGACTAACACAAGACAATATTTACAACACATTGGGGCACCTTTTACTATCAATTAATGTCCTTTGGCCTCAATAATGTTGGATCCACATACCAGGGATCAATGAAAATTATATTAAATGATATTATTCATGAAATCATGGAATAATATGTTGATGACATCCTTACTAAATCCAAATTTAGATAATAACATCCTAACATACTCCACAAAGCTTTTGAGAAAATGTGAGAGTACAAGCTCCGTCTTAATCCAAAGAAACATGTCTTAAGGTTTACATCAATAAAGTTATTTCAATTCATATTTTCACACCATATCATAGATTTTTATCCTTCCAAAGTTTCATCTATCATGAATATTCCTCCACCTAAAAACCTCAAACAACTTCATAGTCTACAAGGAAAAATTCAAGAAATCTAAAGGTTTATATCATAGCCTGCAAACATATGTCATCCAATCACATTCTTGCTTAAGAAATACACTATGTTCATTTTTAATAAATAATATAAAAAGGAATTTAATAATATTAAATTATATCTTTATAATCCACCTATCATGATGTTGACTACTATAGGCAAATTTCTCCTTTTGTATATCTCTATTACATAGTATGAATTGGGTGCATTGTTGGCTTAGGACAATGAAAATGGATATGAAATGGTAGTTTATTTCCTAAGAATAAATCTAGTGTCTATGATATTAATTACTCTCCCATGGAAAAATCATGTTTCACAATTGTTTTTTCTTCATAAAAAATTCATCACTACATGTTCAACAATAATAAAAAATAATTGCCAAAATTAACCCTTTTAAATCTCTCTTATCCAAAATAAATTTAAGAAGAAGAATTGTTAAGTGGATCATGATTATTAGTGATTTTTATCTTGATTATGTAAATATATTACAATTAAATAAAGGGACAAGTACTAGAAGATGCATTAGTATAAGCTCGTTTATAATATCACACACCTCTCATAACAATTTTCACATATGAGGCAATCATGTCAATCAATGGATCCCTAGTTTGACAGTTATATTTTGACTGATCCTTTACTAATCATGTTTTATGGATATGTATCTTATTGGATAATACTAATAGGGACTTAATTAAAAAATCATTATGGATTGCATTTAGTTGTACAAACAATATAACATAATATTAAGCCCTTATAGATGGTTTCAAGCTTGCAATACAATGGGGTATCCAAGATCTTATCTTTAGTGATTAAAAACTTATCATTAATCAATAAATTAATGAATTATAAGATAGATATGAAAAAATAATCCCATACAAGAGGATGGTGAATAGCCTCAATTTGTGCTTCAAATCTATACAATTTGAATAAGTGCCAAGGGATAACAACATAACAACTAATGTAATGGCAATAATTGGTTCTTTACTTGATCTTAAAACTAAGAACAATTGGTTTCTTATGGAATATTTGAAGATAGTAGATTATGATACTCTAGATTCTAAGATGGTTTTAGAGGTGGTTGGTCCCACTTCTCCTTGGTACAACAACATCTATGAATAACTACATAATAACATCAATCCATCATAATTAACTCATAACCAAAGAAAATCATTTATCTAATGCAAATCACACTACATTATCCTTGGTAAAACCCTATATTGAATAATATATGATGGAACCTTGTTAAAGTGTTTAAATCATAAAAATTCCAACTTAGCCATTAGAGAAGATCATGACATAATTTTATGTGCCCATACTAGTGGCATAATCATTATTAATAAACTCTTGCATCTGGGTTACTATTGGCCTATAATGGAGTCAAATTATTATAAATATGTTAAGAAGTGTGTGCCTTGACAAAAATAGGTGACCTTATCCATATTCCATGACAAGACTTACAACCCATCACTACACCTTGGACATTTTACACATGGAGGTTAGACCTCATTGGTAAATAAAATCCTAATTTTTTAGATGGCCACAAACACATTATTATAGCTACTGAATACTTTACCAAATGGGTTGAAACCATGCCCTTAAATTATGTCATTGGAAATCAAATTTCCAATTTTATCTTAAACCCTATTATCTACCACTTTGGAATCCCATTTGTTGTCACATGTGTTAATAGAAAATACTTAAAAAATATAGGTTTTAAGGCCCATTTTCATACTTATCATATTAAATACAAGGTGTCCATTCCCGATTACTTGCAAGGTAATATCCAAATTGAGGTAAAAAAACATCCTAAAAATTATCAAAAGATTTGTGAACACATTTGGTCATGATTGGCACACAAACTTTATCCTAACTTATGGGCATATCGTGCAAGCTTTTGCACATCCACAAGGGTAACCATATATTCCATTTTTTATATCACTAAGTTAATATTTCCCATTAAATTTGATATATTTTCCTTATGCATATCCTTGTAAAATATAATTGATTATGAATTGTATCATATTTAACACTTAAATGAGCTCAACCTCCTTGATGAAAAATATGTTAATGCTCTAAAACATTTACAAGTCTACCACAATTATCTTTTCCAAAGATATAATAAGAGGATTAAATCCAAGGAATTTGAAATTAGTGATCATGTTCTCAAATAAAACTAATAAAACACAAATGTGGAATAAGAGAAGATAAATTTGAACCAAAAAAGTTGGGTAGATATATAATCATTACAAAATATGTATCCAAAGCTTATAAATTGGACATACAAGATGGAAATGAGCTTGATGATCCCATGAACATCATCTAACTCACATAGTTCTATGCCTAAGCCATTTTATTGTTTTTTTTCCATATCCTAAGTGTTAAAAAATTGGAAAATCAAAAATTCAAAAATTCAAAAATTCAAAAAATTCAAAATAAAAAAATAAAATAAAATTATAAAAAAAACTATTCAAAAGTGAAAACCATTCTTATTGAGCTTTGGGAAAGTACCACGGTGAAAAAACATTTATGGCACCATGTGTAAATCCATTGTGTGTATAGACCCTAGTTATTTGGGGGCATCCTATAACATTAGTCACTTGTTTATTTCCATTTAGTCACTTATGCCACTATCCACCCATAACATATTAGCTTACATTCTAACCCTTTCACTTATACAAATGTGTTTTTTCTCATGCTTAAGTAAATATCTATATTATCATTTATATATGTGACCTATATTATCATTTATATATCCACATATAAACACATGATTATCTATGCATCCAAACACACAATGCTTCATCTATATAAATATACCATACATCTCTCTTTAAACAACATCATTTCTACTCACCCATTTTCTTGAGAAGGAAATCACTCATCTATTCATCATAACTTGGCATCACATCATCACTTTTTCATCCATTCCCAAATTAGGAGAACTACATCTGGCATAATATCACCAACTAAACATTGTCCATGATGGATTATATAGGTAGCACTTAGAGACATGGGGTTTCTAGGGTCATCTTGGTTACCACCCCCATCATCCCATCATCTCAATGATGTATCATTTCAACATGACTTCACTTTTCCTTCCATCAACATCCAAAAAAATACAACTTTATTTTCTCATAACTTCCTTATCAGATGTTCAAATTGTTATTAATATCTATTACCAAATATTACACTCTAGCCTATGACACCTATAAAGTCATTTGCCTAGTTTTTGTTGTCATTTTCCTCCTTATGCATTTTCATTATCATTTATTTATTTTTATGTGTTTATTAATTTACTTGCCTAATCATTTACTTATATTTTGTGCAAAATTTTATTTTCTTGTGTGTTACTTTTCCTTGTTTATCATATTTACATAGTTTTCTATTATTACAAATTTTTTTCTTTTATTTATTCTTGACTTTTGAGTCAAGATCACTATGTGTATTACAAACAATGTGATTATGGTCTCCAATATCATGATGCACTAAGTCTTTCACAAATGAATTTTTCCATCCTTACGTATATAACATAAGAGACTATTCTTTCCATACCATTGGTGCATATTATTTTACACTATATTAAATAAAGGTTTCTTAACTATTATTATGTTTAAATATTTTGTTGGAAATCAAAATAGATAAAAATAACACAAGTAGTTATATGTACCATCCATAAGACATAATGTTTCATTTCACCTTTTATACCATAATAAATGCTAAAATGATTAACATGTGCTACAACATATCAAAAGTAAGAGAAGTAATTACATATACAAGTCACATCTATTCATATAATCATCTACCATGCACATAAAATTATACATATCCATAATGTCATAACATATCCATTTTCAAACCATAACACAAGTCCAAGGTAAAAAATAATCATGTATATATATTGAGTGTGTCAAAATACAATAATATAATGGTACATCTCAATAATATGTTTACATTGATATATAATATCTCTATTCTATCCATACAACTCAAAGGGGGCATATATGGGTGATCTCAATGAAGTTATTATGGTTTACTCCTCTAAGGACACATGATATGTTGTGATCCCTATCCCACATATCTCTTTGACTCCACTGACAGGACTAACCTCCATGATTCCTACCTAATCATCAAATACTCTCTAAAGGAAGGTTCCCACTAAGCTCATGGTACTAACTCCTTGTATAGGTTCATATAATGGGTATCATACTTCATATCCCTTATGACCTTATCTAAGGATACTATCTATCTAGGTCTTGTTAATAAATCTAAAGCCTCTACCAACTCAACTTGTGCATTATCCCTCTCTCTCACATATATCAATGTCAAACCTATATCATATGGAGTCTAAGTCAATACATCTTGTGTAATTATCCTTCCCTCTCTATATACCCATCAACCATCATCTTTTCAATCTCAACCTATAGTCTGTCAACCTCTCCTTGTAGCCATATGGTCTCCTTCAATCTCATCTCCATATTTCTATCCCTATCAATTATATCTAAAGATAATCCTAATATCTCAATGTCTTGAGCTCTAATCTCCTCATTTAGCCTATCTATTAGTACCTGGTCCTCTGCTAAACTCACTAGCCCTGATGACCCTATTCTATCCCCTCCCTCTATATATGCCTCTAGTACATGTATCATCTATGTGTCCCCTTTACCTTCATATACCTCTCCATCATTATAAATCACAACCATAAGAGTCTCTTCACCTCTTCCATATCCCATGGCCTCTTCCATATTTATATCATGTATCTGATATCATTTAGCCTCAATAGTCTCTATATCCTACATCTAATCCCCATCTATCTCCTCCTCTACCACCTTGTGTTGGAGTATCTCTCATAATCCTTGCTTGTAAGCATCTACTCTAAGGGCGTGCTCTAAATGTAGGATGCAATATATGTCTCCATGTCTTATGTGGCACATGTGGCTCTATAATCCACAATTTTCTCTATTAATCCCACCATGTAATGCAATCATCTATAGTATTAACTTCCATTGCATCCATCCTAGCATATAATTTCATTATCTACACCTATGATTAGGTTTTAGTTATAACCTCAGAATTAATACCCACCCCCACTATTCTCTCTAAAGTATAATTCATATAAATATATGAGGACCTATTGTTATACCCTATCTAATGTCAAATTGTCTCATCACCCTATTTAGTTTATATCACTCAATGATGTACTCATGGTACCCAATAATATAAAACTGAGTCATCACATAGTCTAATTGTCTAGCATCCTCTCTCTATTGTGTATTAGCCTCATATATATTGCCTTCACATCACCTAATCATCTCCTCACTCATCAATCACTCTCCTATAATAACCAAATCTCCTAAATTTGACTATTGTACCCATACATATACATGTCATCTATATGTAAAGGGATCGTCTTCCATCCTCCTCCTCCTCATTTTTCATATAAGATATGCATCTTACGCTACAAAATATTTTTCATATAAGATATGCATCTTACGCTACAACAAATAGATTGGTTAGTCTTTTGCTAATGCATCACATTCATCTATGGTTCAAAGGCCAAATAAATGTTTTGATTTCATTGGCTCATTCTCTCAACGTGTATCAAATAGAATAAAAAAGGTGAGTCAATCTACTGTATAAATAATAAGACCACATCCATAGCAATGACTTCAATTTTTATCAACAGATGATCATCCCATTTTCCTTCAGGACTATTGCCCCTCACTATAGTTTCATCCTCCGCTCGGGACTGTCTTGACACTTCTTAGTCTCATCCATTTTCTCAGCAATACTAATCACCTCAGCTTGGTTCTACCAATTAAACATTCACATTGAATGCTTCTTCCATGGCCTTGACATAAAAGAAGACATTCCCCTACATGGGTCACCATGCCTGCTCTAATGGACAGTCTACCACTACTATTTTGTGAATAGATAGGCCCTATATTTCATCACCTAGCTGTGATTCAATGGATTTTATCATAGGCATTTGCATCTGGTCAAAATGAGCTTCAACAATCATCCAATTAGTCGATGACCCTTATTGAGACCTCTACATCAATCCACGATAATATTTTTTTCTATTCCATTCCCATCTCGGCTCTGTCCACATAACTTGTTTAAGATCCTTTATTGCATACAGAGTTCTTTAGATATATCGATCATGTAATACCATTTTCAACTTGTTCTTGGCATACACCTAAAGGTTCCTCATGTGTATCTTACACCATAATGTAATCATTATTCTTTAAGCTCTTAAGGGAAATTATATACACACAGGCCTGCTTACAGCTGAAACAGAGTTCTACAGATGACATAAAAATCAACATCATTTTTCTTGATCAAATAAGAGCACTTACACAGAAAGGAATCAATACATCCATGACCATGATCAATGGCCTTATTAGACATCTTCACACCTTCTTTTGTTCTCACATCCAATCCTCAATTTTTGCTTTCTTGTATACCTGCATTCTTACATGCTTGCTGATCATTCCTCCTCTCTCCTTGAATGAGAGATTCTCCTTCTATCCTTCCTCTTCTCTACGTCCCACTATCCTTTTGAATGAAAATTTATTTTCTCCTCTTCTCAAATTAATGCATAATCTATTCTCTTTTTTTAAAGAGTCTCCTTCCTAACCTCTATGCCCAACTTGGGCTCAAGACAAAACAAAAATAGTTTTTAATTTGCAATAATATACAATATACTAAGGTTGAAATATTTTCAACCACTCCTTTATTTTATCAACAACCCCAATGTAGGATAGTCTCCATTAACCACTTTCATTCATTTTACTTTTTACATTGACTTTTTATCTTTTCTTTTACAATTACTCCTCATTAACAACATTTTTGGAGGGAAAATATAATAATTTGAATTTGAATTCAAACATGACTTGCATCCCAACGTAACCATGTCTTGCCTAAAGATGTATGTAGATGCTCTTTCATCATACTCTCCCTCTAGAAACAATTTGAACCTTAGTTCAAATAAGATATCTCCTAAATGTTTTAGTCTTCACTCTATCCCTGGATCCCAAGGTCTTGTTGCCAATACCAATGCTTGTCTTTGTTTGGAATAGTCTTTGTCTTTCATTTTGCTTTTCTTCCTCTTTAGATATGTCCTTCTTCTCATTTCTTTCTCAGTTGCCATCTCTAACTTCCATGCTTCTTCATCTTCATACATGTCTTCTAGATCTTGTTGTTCTTATTGTTTCATGAGCTTCTCCAACGACTCATGTATTTCATTCACTTTAGCAACCTTCATACCTGCATACAAAACATTCAAAGCCACCTTAGAATCAAAATATTTAGGCCATGAAGCCTCTTGGCTGCCTTCACATTCTTGCTCCTTGATCAAAATTGTCTTGACCTCTTTACTTTGCTCTTGTCTTGTTTCACTCTTCCCAATGGTGTCTTCACCCTTCCCAATGGTGTCTTCACCATGTTGTACCTTCATTCATTTCTCTTGAATGACCAAACAGCTCCTCCAACATTCTCAACTCCTCCTTTAGTGAGATCTCATCTATCTCACCATTCTCTTCATCAAAATTGGGTCCTTCTTTCTTAAGGATTACTTGTCCTCTACCCCTTATCTCATCTTTTCTTAGCTTGTCTTCACATAAACCAACTTCTTCAATATACTCATCAAATACAATTGAAGCACCCTTACCTTGTGTCTCCTTACTCTCTTCAACTTCTCTATAAAGCCATCTTGTTTGTTCTTTATTTTCAATGAGGCATTGCTTTGCTACATACTCTCCCCTTTCCTTATCATCCATCCATTTAGAATTCTCTCCTTATTGCATATTAGTCCACATAGCCACTTTCCATTTTTCATTTCTCATGAAAAGATCATTAAATGATTCAAAAACATCATTATCCCATTCATTGCAAGAAATTGACTTACCTTTCATCTTTGTGTCCTTATACTCTACCTCATTATTCTTTGAGAAGTTTTCTTTCTCACCTTTAGCCATCCATACCTTCTTCATAGCTTTAGGATGACACTTATTCAATTCACTAACCACTTTCATCTCTTTGACATCTTCCTATTGTCTTGCTTAATAGCTGGCCTTGCTCACTTTGCATTCTACCTCTTCCTTCATGCTTTGTATTTACTTCTTGCTTGAGTCATCATCTTGATTGAGCTTTGTGTCTTTCATTACATTTGTTGATCCCTTGATCCATTTGTCTCACCCAAGCCTTTCTCCTTGACTAGTCTTTTGACAATCTCCTTGATCTCACCTAGGCCTTTTGCATCCTAGTCTTTTGATCCCCCTTAATGGCTTTATTGAGCTTCAAACTGAATCAATGGTCTATAATATGACACTACTTTAACCAAATATCACTAATTTCTCAAATCCAAGCTTACTTTGCTTTGGATCTTCCTCTTGAGCATTCACTTGCTCCCTTACTTTTGAGCTTTCCAAGCTTCTCTTCTCTCTTGTCAAGCCTCAATGGCCTTAAGACTTCCTTTTCACTTGTTTACTTCTTAAACAAAATAAACTCAAATCAAATATCAAAGGTTACTCATACCTTTCCTCCACAAGGTCTTCTAGTGCTTTGTTTGGTTGATCCTTTTGCCAAATCCTATAACAACTCTTTATTGATGAAATATCATTAACAAATGTAACCATCCCAAAGATCTCTTTAGCTCTGATACCAAATGATGCACTGTCATTAGACTTCATTGTGATATTCTACGTATAAGATATGCATCTTATGGTACAATAAATAGCTTGGTTATTCTTTTGCTAATGCATCACTTTCATCTATGGTTTAAAGGCCAAATAAATGTTTTGATTTCACTAGCTCATTATCTCGACGTGTATCAAATAGAATAACAAAGGCAAGTCAATCTACTATATAAAGAATAAGACAACATCTATAGCAATGACTTTAGTTTTTATCAATAGATGATCATCCCATTTTCCTTTGGGACTATCACCCCTCACTATAGTTTCATCCTCCGCTCGCGACTGTCTTGACACTTCTTAGTCTCAGCCATTTTCTCGGCAATACTAATCACCTTGGCTTGGTCCTACCAATTAAACATTCACATTGAATGCTTCTTCCATGGACTTGAAATAAAAGAAGACATTCCCCTGCATGGGTCACTGTGCCTACTCTAATGGACAATCTACCACTACTATTCTATGAATAGATAGGCCCTATATATCATCACCCAACTGTGATTCAATGGATTTTATCATAGGCATTCACATCTGGTCAAAATGAGCTTCAACAGTCATCTAATTAGTCAATGACCCTTATCAATACCTCTACATCATTCCATGATGAATTTTTTTCTGTTCCATTCCCATCTCAGCTTTGTCCACATACCCTATTTAAGATCCTTTATTGCATACAGAGTTCTTTAGATCTCTCGATCATGTAATACCATTTTCAACTTGTTCTTGGCATACACCTAAAGGTTCCTCATGCGTATCTTACACCATAATTTAATCATTATTCTTTAAGCTCTTAAGGGAAATTATATACACACAGGCCTGCTTACAGCTGAAACAGAGTTCTACAGATGACATAAAAATCAACATCATTTTTCTTGATCAAATAAGAACACTTACATAGAAAGGAATCAATACATCCATGACCATGATCAATGGCCTTATTAGACATCTTCACACATTCTTTTGTTCTCACATCCAATCCTCAATTTTTTGCTTTCTTGTATACCTACATTCTTACATGCTTGCTGATCATTCCTCCTCTCTCCTTGAATGAGAGATTCTCCTTCTATCCTTCCTCTTCTCTACATCCCATTGTCCTCTTGAATGAATTTTTCTTTTCTCCTCTTCTCAAATTAATGCATATCCTACTTTCTTTTTTTAAAGAGTCTCCTTCCTAACCTCTACGCCTAACATGGGCTCAAGAAAAAACAAAAATAGTTTTTAATTTGCAAAAATATACTAAGGTTGAAATATTTTCAACCACTCCTTTATTTTATCAACATCCCCAACGTAGGAGAATCTCCATTAACCACTTTCATTCATTTTAATTTTTACATTGACTTTTTACCTTTTCTTTTACAATTACTCCTCATTAACAACATTTTTGGAGGGAAAATACAATAATTTGAATTTGAATTCAAACATGACTTGCATCCCAACGTAACCATGTCTTTCCTGAAGATGTATGTAGATGCTCCTGCATCAATGGATGATCCTATAAAAACACCACCTATATATATCACATGGTTTAAATCCCTTTATAAGTGTGCCAATGTACATGGTCCCCATGAAAATTATATAGTTCTCTATAACATATCTATAATCACATCTAATAAGCCCTTTGGAAATAGTATCCTACTCTTATCAAGTAGCACAATGCCATTGATAACATCCATCATTACAAATTTTAATGAATTTATATCTAAAATCATGTATAACTTGATATTTATACCACCCCTCACCATCAAAATCAAGTCATCCCCAAAAAACCTATACAATGTCATTGCTTATGCACCCTTGCTCTAGTAAACATATGTCCCTCATATGGGAATCCTCAAAATTCTCCATAACTCTTATAGTGTAATAGTAATATTAGTTGTTGATAGGTAAAATGTGTTGGTATCACTATGTTGGCACTCTACCAGGGTAGTTAGGTAAGCCCTATCAAAATATATCTCAAGCATCTCAGCTGTATAGGCCAAGCCCGTCACTTCTAGTACCTATGATTTATAATATGCAAACCTTACCATTAGTTACAAATCTCTCGATCACCTCTCTTATGTACATAAAACCATAAATATCTCTTGCACATAATTAAATGAGCACTATGTTAATATTATTCAGCTACATACACATCTTACAGTCCTAAATCTATTCATTTATTATCATCACACCACATGTCAATTTATAGTTTTACCCTTCCAATAATTTATCCATTTTTTATTATGAATTATCCATTATCTTCAATGATTTCACCATTTTTTTATGAATTTCTAGGGTTTTAGATTATTTTTTTATACATATGGATAATTTCACTAAAGGTTTCAATGATTTAACCATTGTGTTTTCTAAATTCACTAAACTTCTAGATAATTTCACTACACTTTTAGATAATTTTGTTAAATGTTTTGATGAATTTTCCATGACATTAGACAAATTCATTAAACCTAACCCCTTACCTATTTTTTTATTATTTCTCCATTAACCCCAAATAATTTACTATAAATGATAACAACCCATCATTTGGTTAACAATACAATCATTTTATCTTACTTTACTTGGCATTAAATGCTAATAAAACCAAAACAAAACACTCAACATTGTTACTTACCATAACATCGCTCCCCTCTAGCCTCTAGTTAACTCACACATGCTCACTAAAATGTCTATTAGCTATAGTCTAATCCATTTTCTCTCTAACCCTAGAGAAAAATCTCACAAATCAAATCTAGCAACTAAACACAATGAAATGACTTTGCAAAAATAAATTCTAAACAACCTCCCACCCTTATATATTAAAAACCATCATTCAAATATTTTCCCTCACATATATTATTTTCCCTTTTCACCACCATCATCCCTCTAAGTCATTTGATCCACATTTTCTACCATAATTTTATCAAAGTACTTTACATATTTATCAATGCCTGAAACTTTCAATCTTGTAAATCTCTTATCACACATCAAAAAATCAATATTTTTCATTTTATAACCTATATCTTACCATTGTTGGGATATATAATTCATACATCTACTCATGTTATCCTTGATTCTTAAGCACCATCTAATTATGTAGTATATGAATGGGAAATATTCTTTTTCAAATATATTCTTTAACATTTAATAGCTATGGGAAAATAATTTTACATGTACTCCCTACAATGATGCAAACATTGGTATCAAGACAAGTATTTTCATTATTTGATGATCACTATTACCTCCATATTCTCATCTTCATGTTAATCATTTCAATCATTCATCTACATTTCTTTACTGCATGAACACTCAAGGGGGCATCATCACATTCATATTCAGTTACATGGGGAAATGTTTTATCCATAATCATCAACATTTTACTTTTTTACAATTATTTAAAATAATATTGCTTCTTCATAATAAAATTTCAAAGAGGACAAATTTTAGACACCTAAATTTCACCATTTAATATCATAATTAACTTTGACACACTAACCCATCACCTTCCTATTGGCTAAAAAAAATTTAAGGGAAAAAATGTAGATTTTTAATCAACAACATGGCGATAGAGTCCTCATGTTATTCAACTATGTGGGGATAAAGTCCTTCTTTTATCAGGTAGAGCTATCTTTATTGAAAACCAAAAATTAAAATAAGAAAATATTTATCCACAACTATTTATAACAAAACTATTTTTTGTGGGGGTTTCATACTTTTAACTAGAAAGTATAGAAAGGAGATAGAAAGGAAATGGAAAGAATGTTGGGAAAAAGGGGAAATGGGAAAGGAAAGGAGAAATGAATAATGGGATTTTTATATCTAGTTGAACATAAAAATTTCTATGATAACCCAAAAAAAAATATAAAGGATATCCCTAGGTAGTTAAACACAAAGACTCTCTAGAATAGCTCAGTGTTTAAGATTATAACATGAGAAGCCTTTATCATAGAAATGGCATGGGAAAGAAATACACTTAAGATATGAATAGGGTATATAAACTAAGATTAGATAAATTTTTAAATAAGGATATTCAACAACCAATATTTCTTAGTAAAAAAAAACATAAAATCCTATTCTAATCACACCAAAACTTCACAACAACAAGAATTCCTAATCTATAGATTCAACAGAACTTATACACTAAAAAAATTTCATTCATTGAATATATAAAAATAGCATTTTAAAAATTTGAAATAACAAGAATCAAAATAGATTGACACACTCATGTATATCATTTCCTAGAAAGATTCATGATCCAAAGTCCTATAAATTGCTTATTTATTGATTCTTCATGGGACTATACATATAAACTCATTCCTTCCATATTGCCAAAATTTCTCATACTATTGAAAAACAAACCAACAAAAATCCAATCTAAGTTCAACCAAAGCCTCCATTTATAAATGAGCCCCAAACATGTATTTATAGGTTAGAATGGGTGGTTACCCTATGTAAATACCTTTTCTACATTTTTAAGAGCTTTCAAAAGCATGTTAGTGAAAATACACAACTTAAAACTTACAAAAATGTGTTGAGTAGTTTGTGCAACTTGAAAAAGTGGAATGACTAATTTACATGACTTGAAAAAATACATTGGTGTTTTTTCACAACTTGTAAATTTGCAATGACCAATTTTCACAACTTGTAAAAGTGACTTGATTGTTTTTCACAACTTGAAAGCTAAAAACATCACTTATTTTTACAATTGTGATTCTCCCCTTAATTTTAGAAGTTTAAAATGAAATATTTTCACCATGGATGCTTCTGGAAAACATTTATTCATCAAATTATATTTCTAATTCATTTAATGATATCCAAATTAGAGTTAGTATATGAAAGTTATGGCTCAAGGGAGATTGGACCCTACTTGGACACATCTAGAATTCTACATTGGAACTTACTTGAATAATTGTGATTATCCCCCTTGAATTTAGAAATTAAAGATGAAGTTTTTGAAACATATATTATTAAGGTAGATTTTTTTTCATCAAATTATATTTCCAATTCATTGAATGAGAGTAAAAATATAGTTCATATGAAAAATTTATGGCATAAGGGATATTAAACCCTATTTTGACAATTTTTGCTTGTAAGGGTGTTAGATTTCGACCCTTCTACTTGAAGGGATGTCATATTATAACCCATATGCTTGTAAGGATGTTAGACTTAGACCCCTATACTTTTATGGGTGTCAAATACTAATTATAAAAATACTTAGCAAAAATTTACTTTTATTCTTGATTCTTCTAGGACCCATTGTAGAACTTTCTGAGGTAAAGAATTTCAAGTTTGACAGTTTGGAATTCCACCCTACTTGGAAAAATATGAATTTCTCACTAATTTTATAAGTTTAATATGAAATTTTATCATCATATATCCATAAATAAAAAATCTTCATCAAATTATCTTTCCAACCATTGAACGAGAGCAAAAATGGAGTTTGGATGCTAAAATTATGATTTAATAGAAATTGGAACATGTTTTGACAATTTTTGCTTATTGGAGTGGCATATTATGACCCATGTACTTGTAGGGGTGTCTAATTCAAACCCCTTTCCCTGTAGGGGTGTAAAATTCTAACCCCTATCCTACCAAAGTTGTAATTATCCCTCTTGATTTTATCAGTTCAAGATGAAGTTTTTATACCAAGTGTTTATATACAAAATTCATCTCTTTGATTTTGTCTCCACATTGGGATACAAATTAGGAACTTTCTAATAAGTTTGATTTTGACTTAATTTTTGATTCTAGTGTTGATAAGGTCAAATGAATTCCTAAATTCTCTTTTTTCTACATCATAGTGCTTAGACATTGTTAGCACTAGCTATAGACACTGCATTAAAGTTATAAAGGTAACTATATAAGGTAGTCCACTATCATGAGTACTCTGACTATAATCTATTTTATGCATCACATCTATTATTTATTATAAAACTACAAGATCTATGAGCCTAAATTTTGTATATGTGCCTCATTCTATTAAGGGGCCTATAATTGACATTTGATGTGATCCAACTACCTATATAGAGAACAAGATGCTTGATTTGATATTTGATGAAATCTTGATGTTTGGATGAATAACCTACACTAGTTTTCCATTGATGTAGATGAATTTTTGAAAATTTTAAGTTTAAAAGTTTGTTTTTTTGAAAATTTACAAATGGGGATACTGAACTCTAGGGTTATTGTGAGAACTAGTTACAAGTTCTAAAAGTTGTGAATGCATAGGCATCAAAATATGAGGTGTTTCCATCACATATATCAGGTTTTAAGGGTTATGTTAATAGGCATCATGAGATCTGAGGGTTGTGTTTTTACATGTATCAAGGTTTGATAGTCCTATAAAAAAATAACTGAGATCTACTGGGTCTACTTGCACTAGTTACAAGATCTGTTAGGGTTATACCTACATAAGTATCAGACTTTGGGGGTGTTATCAACACACTTATCAAGGTTTGATAGGTTTATTGATAAAAGAGCCAAGATCCAATCGGGTTTTTTACAATTTTTGAATTTTCTAAGAAAAACATAAGGACTTAAGGAGTTTAAAATCTTGTTTGCATTTCAGATAAATCTTGACTTTATGAATATGAATTTTCTCAAAAATAATAATTTTTACTTTGACTAACTTTAAATTTTTTTTACCATTTAGGGTTAAAAGACTTAACATTTTAGCCTTTTGACCATTGTTCAAAAATTGGTACAATAATTTCACAACATACCTTATATGATTACTAATGGATTTTATTTCTATCCAAATGCAAAAGATGAAGAATTGAATAGTGATAACAAAGCCTCTATTATCTTTGAACCTCAAAATATCCCTCAATCCCATATTCAAGAATAATATTCATGCCATATACTTATTCTATCAAAAGAAAAATTGTTGAGATATCCTTAACACCCCCAACTTTGTGACTCAAAACTCTTAAATTAGGGATGACCAAAATATTATCCTCCAATGCATATCCATCCACAATGTTACTTTGAAAAATACTAAATGGCTCATTATTTAGAAGCTTTAAAGACAATATAGATCTTAGTATGCAACCCAAGCCTTATACATTTCATTATGGAGTCTATATCTATAATGATTTAAAAATATTTACTATTATTTTTATTAAAACACATCAAATTTCTTGTAGGAGTGTAATTAGGGGTGTTGTCATGAAATGTAAAATATAATGACAATAACTGGACCTAACTATGGGACTACATTTCCCAATGGAATATAAGAGAAATACATAATCTCAAATGGCTAGTGATTTATTACAATATATTCCTAAAAAAATTCATGTAGTTCACATTTGCACATCTTGATCTGACCAACTAACATCCATTTTACTTATCTCAATCCTATGAGAAATGAATAAGTGATGTCAAGCCAGATTCCATGCTCATAAAAATTATGCATGTTTATCACATGTTCACTTAAATATATCCATGAAAAACCTATCTATTAGACTTATTGAGAAAAAAACATTCATATCACCATTTTTTATACTACAAAATCTATATTTTGAATACACTATCGAATGTCTATCTTGAATATTCACATAACTAAATTATTTCAAATGTTCTATTCTACATGTCATTCTATAAATTGAAAAAGATTTGTACTATATAATTAACATGGGGTCTAAGAGGTTCAACTAATTTGGATTCAAATCAAGTATTCAAATAACATGGATGCAAATACTTATTCATCAAACAATGATAATATATCTCCTTGAAATGTGATCTCTTCATGCACTCTGAAGCAAAGATTGCTTTGACATCTTTGAAAATAATGTCATTATCTCTTGAGAATTTTAAGACAAGGAACATAGATACAATAATGTGCAAGAAAAAGGACCAAAGAATGGATAGGAAGGAACAATATAAAACTGTATACATTTATTGAAAAATAACACATTTACACCAAAACAAAGATAGGAAAAGGAAAGATGCCAAAATATGGAAAGCAAAACTATTTACATGGAGTAGAGGAAAATGAAAAGAATATACAAAACCATTCACTATATGGGAGATGTACCTATCATTTCAAAATAATTGATTTGAATTTTGAGGATCAAACATATTCAACAATAGTGACCAAGTAGTTAGGAAGAGGATGAACTTATGATCACCAGGCATACTCAAATAGTCATGAATAGATAGATCAACAATGTCTTTAGTTTTGGAATGAAATCATTGTAAACTTTCCAATATTTTGAGAGAATTATTGAGTAGTACTTAGCATATTCAATGTCTTCTTGAATGAATTTAGATGCATTTATGTCAAATATAGTATTTAAATCAGAGATAAGTGTGGTGCATATTTATTTATGAGTAAAACAACAAAAATAATATCTTTCATAATGAATTGAATGCAGATATTTTTTGAAAAATAATTTCTTATAGAAGAGACAAATTAATCATTAAACAAATCACCATAATCATCTTTAACAACTTATTCTACCTTAATAGTTTCCATTTCACTTAAAATGAAAATTGGGCACCATTTGTTTTTCTCTACCTTCATTTCTTATTTAATTTCATCCTTGGCATGGTTATGATTTTCAATCTATGAATGTTTGACTAATTTGGATTCAAATCCTTTAGATAAATCTTCTATAGTGGGACATGAAAAGGAAGTTGTAGGAGAATCTTCAATTTTTATCATTGAATATTCCACTTTGATATAAGAAGGATCTTTTGCTTTACCAAAAATTGGTTTCATATTATCTTCTCCTTCAGAAAGTGAAACATCACACTCTACATTATTTTTCCTTTATATTTGTGGTTGAATCATTTTTCCTCAAATAGCTCATTTTATCCCAAGACTATGAGGTTCAAGTAATATTTAGAAATAATTAAATATTTCTCTTCTCTACCAAGGTAGAAGACAAATTCTTCATTTGTTCTCTAATCAATCATTAGTTATTCTAACTATTCACCTTCTTCCACAATTGTGAAACTAAAAAAATCATATGCGATATGAATCACTCTCTTTTCTTCTATTGGAGTTATAAATTGTTTGATCAAGAATTTACCTTCAGAATATCTCTTTTAAATGATGAGGACTCTTTATTATATCAAGTTTCACTACTTATTCACTATTTCCAATAGTTATAGTACATTTTAAAACTTCCTTATTCAACATTCCAAACAAAACCATGTAATATTCAATCTTGATAGCTTCTTCTTGTGCAACTTCTATGTCATTTACCTTGTTCCTTATCAAGATTAATTTGATCTCTAGGTGTAAAGAACCAATGAAAACACATAATTGATTGTTGGGACTTAGATGATCTACCTAAAGAATCAATCTCAATAATTTTTTGAAGCATTCTGTGAACTCTCTCATTTTTTCATTGTCTTGATTTTGAATTTAAAATAAATATGACAACAATGCACACATATATACAATTTATTTGAATCTATTTAGGAACTTATTCTTCAAGGAATCCTAATTCACAATGCATCTATATTCTAGGTTCTAAAACCACTCAATAGTATGCCTAAATAATTTTATAACAAAAAGTATCATAGTGACATCCTCATACATAACTCCCAAGATGTTACAAGACACTATGAAGGATAAAATATGGTTATCTACATTTTGAATGTTTTCACCAAAAAACCTTAGAAATCTCTTCTTGTAGCCTAAAATTAACTCATTATTTTGGTCCAAATCCAATGATCCAAAATGTTCCCCCATGAGATGCAAGGAACATTGGGGTTGGAGTGAACCAATGCCATTTATTAAATCAAAAATATATAGGCACTAGATATTTCATCTCAATGGATTTTACAACCTCCATTATAGTGGAGGTTTCTTGAAATTTTTGAAAATCACATGAATAAAACACCTTGATTCCTAGTAGAGTCACCAAAAACTATTGGGTAAAATATTTATTAGGGGGACAAATGTGTAATTTTAGTCAATAGCATGGGTATAGAGCCTTCACATCAGTCAAAAAAGTTAGTAAAAATTATTGGTCCTATTATTAGGTGAAGATACCTTTATTTAAAACCGAAAATAGAAAACAAGAAAAGTGATATTCATAATTATTTACAACAAAAATATTTTTTGTGGGGGTTTCATACTTTTACTATTAGGGTGTGGAGCTAAAAGCTTTAACTCTTTGTACACACAAAGAAGAGGATGCTAAAGAACCAGAAGCACCGACATTGGCAGCATGACCGACATCAGTCAGATGTAGTGCAGAAGGTAACCAGCAAGGGCAGCTAGTCAGCTGACGTGGACAACACTAGGCAAGCAGGGACCAGCGTTGGTCGCCTATGTGTTCCAGAACTGCTGTTGACGAACAGTCAGTTAAGTGAAGTGAGTGTTTACATGTCAAATGACTAATTATACTCACGAGCTGTGTGTCTAATTACTGTAATTAGATTTATATTTTTGTAACCATGGGATTCTATTTAAAGACCCATGAGGCATGTATTGTAATTATCAAGAAGGCAAGTAAAAGCATTGAAGCAAGCAAGGTCAAGGAGATCTACAGGTGTAAGGTCAAGGAGATCAACTGAAGCATTCAAGGAGGGATAATAACTTAGGCTATAGAGTTTTTGTGTTGAACAAGAGAGAGAGGGAATAAGGTCTTGAGGTGTGGCAAGCCTTTGAGGTGGAGGAAGAAGTGGCATCTTCCTTATTGTATTTTCTTCTAGTAATATCTAATACAAGAGTGTGTATTGTCTCTCAAATTCTTTGTTGTCTCAAGTTTCTAGTTACTTTATCATTCTGGTATAATTCTGTGTTTAATTGCTTATAAGAAAGTAATCAATTGTGCTTCTGTTGGATAAGGGGTCACCTAACAGTTGGTATCAGAGCTATGGTTTGCAGGAAGCAGGTTATTGTTTGATTATAGGTCATTCAGAGGGTTTTCTGATTGAGTGGGAGTTTAGCAATGGCAAAATAAAGTAATCTATGAATGGAGAAGTTTAACGACAAGAATTATCAACATTAGAGGATGCAGATTGAGGATTATCTGTATTAGAAGGATCTGTACTTACCATTGGGTGGGGTTGCATGCAAGCCCACATATATGAAGGATGAAGAATGGAGTGTTCTTGATCGAAAGGCTCTCAGTTCCATAAGGTTGACCCTTGCATCATCTGTGATCTCCAGCTTATCACAGTGCAAGATAACGAAAGAGTTGATAAAGTCCTTGGTGAATTTATATGAAAAGCCCTCAACTTCTAATAAGGTATATCTTATGAAGCAAATATTTACTTTGCAAATGCAGGAAGGTGGATTACTACATACTCATCTCAGTGACTTCCATGGTTTGGTAAATCAATTAGCTTCAGTTAATATTGTTTTTGATGATGAGGTAAAGGCTCTCTTGATTTTATGTTCTTTGCCTGAAAGTTGGGACAGTTTGGTCATGGTAGTAAGTAATTCTGCATTTGCTTCTAAAATCTTAAAAGTTGATGATGTTGTGAGTGTGATCTTGAATGAGAAAATACGTAGGAGAAGCACAGGTGAATCATCAGGGAATGCTCTAAGTGAAGAAAGTAGGGGAAGGCAAAGGGAGAAGGTTGAGCAAGGGAAATCAAGGTCGGGAAGGAGATCCGAATCCAAAGGTGTTACCTGCTAGTTTTGTGGAAATAAAGGACATACAAAGAAGGAGTGTTGGTTGAGAGATAAAGAGAATCAACATGCAGGTATTGAAGAAGCAAAGGATGCAAATATTGTGGTACAGGATGCTCTCATACTTTCTTTGGATAGTCAGGTAGGATCATGGATTTTAGATTCTAGTTCATCTTTTCATGCATCCCTAAACAGAGATTTTTTCCATGAGTATGAACAAGGAGACTTTAGAGTGATTTATTTAGGGGATGGTATGCCTTGTCAGATAGTTGGCAAAGGGAAAGTACAGCTAAGATTGTAGATTGACAACACATGGGTGTTGAAAGAGGTCATGCATGTCCTGATTCTGAAGCAGAGTTTGATTTTTTTAGGAAGGTTGGGTGATGAGGGATGCACAATAACCCTCATAGCAGATTCTTGGAAGGTTACCAAGGGTACACTTGTTCTAGCAAGAGGTAAGAAAGTAGATACTCTTTATCTGTCTACTTGTATTGCTGATTCTACTTTTGGTTTATCTACTTCACTTGTAGATTCGAAGATGTGGCTTAATAGGCTTGGTCACATGAAAAAGAAGGGAATGGACGTTCTTGATTCAAAAGGTATGTGTTCAGATTCAGAAAGCATAGATAGAGTTCATTGTAGAAAAAGGAAATTTGATGCTTTTGACAAGAACAAAGAAGCCTTGGTGTTTATGGAGGAGATGAAAGACAGAGATCAGTCACAGGGGCTGAATAAATCTAAGCAAGGCAGTATGGACAGGGGTTTGATCCAAGATGAGCTTGTGGATGAAGAATTCATCACTTACAAGAACACACAGACACCGATGTCGGTCACTTGGGACCGACGTCGGTCAGCCAGAAACTGACATCGGTCATGTGCAGACCAGTAGGGTTGATAGGTCGGGTAGGAGAAGTCCAACATCGGTCATCAAGACCGATGTCGGTAAGAGGGACACCGGCGTCAGCTAGGGAAATGACATCAGTAGTTAGGGTCAGTGTAGGGAACTGAAATCGGTCAGGAGCAGACTGGGAGATGGCCGAGATCGGTCACTGGAACAGATGTTGGGTGGATAGCAAGCTATCAATAAGTCTCAAACACCCATATGGAGGTCAGAAAAGGTATGTGAACCTCATATTCGTTGTTCACCTTCTTTATATTGCTTACTGATAGTTAAGAACTAGGAAGATGGAAGAAGTAATGTAGGTAGAATCTAGAAATAGTGGGAGCTTGGCATGGATGAGGAGTGTGAGTCCTTGGAGAAGAACCAAACAAGTATTTTTTGGTAGAGTTGTTAGCTAGAAGGAAGCACTGGATAGAAGGATGGATTCCCATATTAGAGAAGAGAGTGGATGGACACGTGAGACAGAAGGCTATGGTATATGGTCTTGATTAGGCTACAGGACAATGGAGGTTTGACCATTGTATTTTATCTTTACCAGGTTGGATAATATTAGCTACATTATCCTGTTACTGTATTGTGTTACTTGTTGCAGGGTTTCATATACAGGGAGTTTTTTTGAGCTAAGGGTAAAGTTGGTTCAGAAGTATGTCATGAAGAATTTGGGAGCAGCAAAATTATTTTAGCATAAGTGACAGGTATAGCATCACAAGTTTGCATGGTGGTTGGTCTTCAAGAGTGACTTTGAAGAGGGATACAGAGCCAAAGGAACAAAATAGATGGTGTACATGTATAGGTACATTAGCAGCTGTTTATCTCCAAGTGGGAGATTGTTAGGGTGTGGAGCTAAAAGCTTCAACTATTTGTAGGCATGAATAAGAGGATACTGAAGAACCAGAAGCACCGGCATTGGCAGCATGATCGATGTTGGTCCAATGCAGTGCAAAAGGCAACCAGCGACGGTAGCTAGTCGGCTAACGTCGGCAGCACCAGGCAAGCAGGGACCGGCGTCAGTTGCCTGTGTGTTCCAGAACTGCTGTTGACAAACAGTCAGTTAAGTGAAGCGAGTGTTTGCATGTCAAATGACTAATTATAGTCACGAGCTGTGTGTCTAATTATTGTAGTTAGATTTCTATTTTTGTAACCATGGGATTTTATTTAAAGACCCATGAGGCATGTATTGTAATTATCAAGAAGGCAAGTAAAAGCATTGAAGCAAGCAAGGTCAAGGAGATCTACAGGTGTAAGGTCAAGGAGATCAGCTGAAGCATTCAAGGAAGGATAATAACTCAGGCTATAGAGTTGTGTTGAGCAGGAGAGAGAGGGAAGAAGGTCTTGAGGTGTGGCAAGCCTTTGAGGTGGAGGAAGAAGTGGCATCTTCCTTATTGTATTTTCTTCTAGTAATATCTAATACAAGAGTGTGTATTGTCTCTCAAATTCTTTGTTGTCTCAAGTTTCTAGTTACTTTATCATTCTGGTATAATTCTGTGTTTAATTTCTTATAAGAAAGTAATCAATTGTGCTTCCATTGGATAAGGGGTCACCTAACATTTACTTGGAAAGCACAGAAAGGAGATAGAAATGAAATAAAGGGAATGATGGGGAAAAGGATAAAATGATAAATTAAAGAAGAAATGAAGAATGGGAATATTCAATCTAGTTAAACACAAACTCTACTATGATAACCCTGAAAAAGATGGACAACCTTAGGTGTTAAACATAAAGATTCACTAGAATAACTCAAGATTTAAGATTGTAATATGGGAAGCCTTTATCATAAAAATGGGGTGGAAAATACATAAACTTAACATATGAATAGGGTAAATACAGCAATAATATTATATATCTTTATGTTTACAAAGAAGGACATTTAACAACCATGAATTTCCAAATAAAAACAAGCATAAAATCATATTCTTAATCCCATAAAGGCTTCACAACAATAAGAATTCCTAATGTAGATTCAACAAAAATTCTAAACTAAATTTTTTGGATTCATTGATTATATAATAATAAATTTTTTAAAAATTGAAATAAAAAAGTCATAATAGACTAACATACTCATTCATATTATTTAACAAAAATATTCATGGCGTAAAATACTGTAAATTATTTCTATATTGATTCTTTGTGGGACTATACATACAAACTCCTTCCTTACATACTTTTTAAAAATTCAACCATGAAAAATATAATATGAGTTTAATTGAATCTCCCCTTTACAAATGATCCCAAAACATGTATTTATAGGTAAAAATGGGTGGTTACACTACATAACCACCTTTTCTACATTTTTAGAAGCTTGTAAAAACACATTATTGAAAACACACAACTTAATACTTGAAAAATTATTGTGAGAAATTTAAACAACTTGAAAAGGTGATTACCAATTTTCACTAGTTTCAAAAGTACATAGGTGTTTTCTCACAACTTGTAAAAGTGACTTAATAGTTTTTCATAACTTAAAAACTATAAACTTCACCTTGTTTCTACAACTATGATTCTCCCCTTGATTTTAGAAGTTCAAAATGAAATATTTTCACCATGGATCCTTGAGGAAAAATTTTATTCATCAAATTATTTTTCCATCACATCAAATGAGAGCTAAATTGAATTTCAAATGTGAACTTCATGGTTCTATGGAGATTAGACCCTGCTTGGGCACATCTAGAATTCTATCTAGCTTAAACAACTATGATTCTCTCCATTAATTTTAGTAGTTAAAGGTGAAGATTTTGCACCATGGATTCTTAATATAAAATTATATTAATCAAATTATATTTATAATGAATTTAATGTGAGAAAAAACATAGTTTGGATGTGAAAGTTATGTCCCAAAGGAGATTAAACCCTATTATGATAATTTTTACTTACAAGGATGTTAGATTCTAACCCTTCTACTTATAGGGGTGTCATATTCCAACCCCTCTACTTGAAAGGGTGTCATAATATGACCCCTATTATTTTAAGGGTGTCAAATTGTGAAAATAAAAATACTTATTAAACATTTTATTTTCTCTTTGATTCTTCTACGACCTATTAAGTAACTTTTTGAGGTAAGGCATTTTAAGTTTAACAGTCTAGAATTATTCCTTGATTGGACATATGTGATTCTTTCCATTTATTTTATAAGTTCAATTTGAAATTTTATCATCATTTTTACTTAAGTAAAAATTTTATTCATCAAATTATCTATCCAATGCATCAAACAAGAGGGAAAATGGAGTTTGGATGTTAAATTTATGGACTAAGGAAGATTCAACCTTATTTTAACAACTGCCCCCTTTACTTGCAGGGGTGTTATATTTTGACCCCTATGCTTATGGGGGTGTCATATTTTGACCGCTTTTCTTATAGGGGTGTTAGATTCTAACCCTTCTAATAACATAGCTATAATTCTCCCTCTTGATTTTATCAAGTTGAGATGAAGTTTTTATACAAATTGTTTATAGTCAAAATTCATCTCTCAAATTTAGTCTTTGTATCGGGACAAAAATCTAGACCTTTATGATAATTTTGATTTTTCCTTAAATTTTTATTATGGTGTTAATAATGTCAAATTAATTTTTTATTTCTCTCTTCTCTACATCATAGTACTTAGCAATTATTAGGAATATTTATAGACACCACATTAAATTTGGAAAGGTAACTACCTGAGTTAGTCCACTATCAAGAATGCTCTAACCATAATATATTTTATGCACTACATTTACTCTTTATTAAAAAAATCAAGATCTACGAGCCCAAAGTTTATATCTATGACTTCTTCTATTAGGGGACTTGAAGTTGACATCTGATATGATCTAACTACCTGTGTGGATAATAAGATGATTGAGTTGATATTTGATCAAATCCTCATATTTATATTAAGAAACTGTACTACAATACCCATGATGAAGATGAAATTATAAAAGTGTTAAGTCAAAATAAAAATTCTTAAAAAGTTACAAATGGGCCTATCAAATTCTGAGGGTATTGTCAGAATTGGTTACATGTTTCATGAGTTTTGCTTACATAGGTATTGGACTTAGGTGGTGTTGTCAACACACCTATCAAGTTTCAAGGGTTATGTCATTAGGCCTCACAAGATTTGGGGATTACATTTACACACCTATCAGGGTCTATTAGGTCTATCAATAGAAGAGTTTGGAATTTTTGTGTCTACTTACACTGGTTATAGGATCCAATAGGGTTGTATCTATATAGGTATCAAATTCTATGGATATTTTCAGCACACCTATCTAGGTCTGATAAGTTTATTGATAATAGAACCAAGATCCATTGGGTTTGCATGCACTAGTTACAAGATCTGGTAGGGGCTTTTAAAAATTTTGAATTTACCAATGAAAAACATAAGGACTTAAGGAGTTTTCAATCTTTATGCATTTTAGATACATCTTGACTTTATGAAGATGAATTTTATTGAAAATAAGAATTTTAACTTAAACTAAATATAATCATTAACCATTCATCTCATCTAATCTAATCTAATCTAATCATTGAATATTTAGATAATTTGATAAATTTAAATAATCATTAACCATTCATCTCATCTCCTATAATATTTTTAATGTATATTCAATCTTCCACTCAAACAATCCACCTTCCTACTAACTAAGTACCATCAAATTTCAATTGTGAATCAAAGCAAATCAAAGCCATCAAAGTCATTTTGTACACCAAAACTATGTCATATTCTCTTTGTTTTGAAGAAGATAGTACCCACATTTAATATTAAAGATTAAATATATATTTTGTCACAATGGATAAGGTGATGCATACTTCACAACTATAAGAATTTTTTGTTTATTTGCTTTCTTTAATTTTCTACTCTATCTTGAATTTTAGGTTTTAGTTTAGTTTATATTTCATTATTTATTAACTAGATTTCAATCTAAAATATAATTTTTAAAAAATGAGTAGGACATAATGACCCTCATTATCAAGCATAGATAGTACATTATATCCATATTTTGGATCAACTCTAGAGGATTCTAGAAAGCTTCAATCCATCAAATGATATGGCATTCTTATACTAGCTTAGGTTAATGGATTATAATGTGTCTGTGATGATATAATATATGGGAGGAAGCACTACTATACATTATTTTAAAATTTATAAAATTATAAAATATATTAATATGGTATATAACATTATCTCCTAGACAACCCTTGCCTCTATTTTTGAAAATTCACAACTTGACATACGAACTAGTTATTTTACAAAGCCTTATAACACAACCAATGTTTGTTAAAGTCCTAATTTATTTTTAAACTTATATTTATATGTATTAACTTAAGAGTATGAAATGTAATGTTTATAATGATTTTATAGTCCTTAAGAGAAAATAAGCTCAACATGCTATAAGGCCCTATTGTCCTTATAATCTGAATTTCAACCAAGATGTGCATCAAAATTGTGTGTGAATGGTTTTTACTAAAAATATACCTTTAAATTAATATAAAAATATAATAATAATAATATATTTATAGTCATATTATAAAAAAATATGGTCAAGGAGTAAAGGTTATGGTGTTTTCCATGCAATTTTCACCATGATTCAAATAGTTTTGTTTATCAAACTTAATAACAAGATATAATAGTGTTTTTGTCACAAAATATTTCAACATAGAGTTAGTTTTTCAATCCTACTCTAATATTTCAGAAAAATTGGAATACCTACAGGCCTATGGGTTTCCTATGATAGAGGTAGACCTTTAAGTTTAAGGGCTAGCTCCCTAGATTGATCCTTGAATGCTTATCACCTACACTAACTATTTGATTGGATTAAAAGGGATATAAGTAACATAAAAAGTAAGATATTATAAATAGGTGATAAAAAATAAATATATCCAATAAACTACCAAATTAATTTCACGAAGAGACATGACTCACAACACTAGTCTTAAAATCCTAAATTGTTCTAACATTAGTATTTCAAACATGGAGGTGAGATGCATGGAACTACTCAAGGTGAATGAAATAGAGGTCATTTTTATAAAATAAGGATATTAAAAAACTTTAAGATATACCAATTCACTTGAAACCACTTCATGTGACCTATTAGAGTGGAAACAACTTGCATCAAACATGGAAGGATTAAGAGAAATTAAGGATAGATATCATAATCCTTGCTTGTAGGCATCTACTCTAAGGGCATGCTCTAAATGTAGGATGTAATATATGTCTCCATGTCTTATGTGGCACATGTGGCTCTATAATCCACAATTTTCTCTATTAATCCCACCATGTAATGTAATCATCTATAGTATTAACTTCCATTGCATCCATCCTAGCATATAATTTCATTATCTACACCTATGATTAGGTTTTAGTTATAACCTCAGAATTAATACCCACCCCCACTATTCTCTCTAAAGTATAATTCATATAAATATATGAGGACCTATTTTTATACCCTATCTAATGTCAAATTGTCTCATCACCCTATTTAGTTTATATCACTCAATGATGTACTCATGGTACCCAATAATATAAAACTGAGTCATCACATAGTCTAATTGTCTAGCATCCTCTCTCTATTGTGTATTAGCCTCATATATATTGCCTTCACATCACCTAATCATCTCCTCACTCATCAATCACTCTCCTATAATAACCAAATCTCCTAAATTTGACTATTGTACCCATACATATACATGTCATCTATATGTAAAGGGATCGTCTTCCATCCTCCTCCTCCTCATTTTTCATATAAGATATGCATCTTACGCTACAAAATATTTTTCATATAAGATATGCATCTTACGCTACAACAAATAGCTTGGTTAGTCTTTTGCTAATGCATCACATTCATCTATGGTTTAAAGGCCAAATAGATGTTTTGATTTCATTGGCTCATTCTCTCAACGTGTATCAAATAGAATAAAAAAGGTGAGTCAATCTACTATATAAATAATAAGACCACGTCCATAGCAATGACTTCAATTTTTATCAACAGATGATCATCCCATTTTCCTTCAGGACTATTGCCCCTCACTATAGTTTCATCCTCCACTCAGTACTGTCTTGACACTTCTTAGTCTCATCCATTTTCTCAGCAATACTAATCACCTCAGCTTGGCTCTACCAATTAAACATTCACATTGAATGCTTCTTCCATGGCCTTGACATAAAAGAAGACATTCCCCTGCATGGGTCACCGTGCCTGCTCTAATGGATAATCTACCACTACTATTTTGTGAATAGACAGGCCCTATATTTCATCACCTAGTTGTGATTCAATGGATTTTATCATAGGCATTCACATCTGGTCAAAATGAGCTTCAACAATCATCCAATTAGTCGATGCCCTTATTGAGACCTCTACATCATTCCATGACAATTTTTTTTTTCCGTTCCATTCCCATCTCAGCTCTGTCCACATACCCTGTTTAAGATCCTTTATTGCATACAGAGTTCTTTAGATATATCGATCATGTAATACCATTTTCAACTTGTTCTTGGCATACACCTAAAGGTTCCTCATGTGTATCTTACACCATAATGTAATCATTATTCTTTAAGCTCTTAAGGGAAATTATATACACACAGGCTTGCTTATAGCTGAAACAAAGTTCTACATATGACATAAAAATCAACATCATTTTTCTTGATCAAATAAGATCACTTACATAGAAAGGAATCAATACATCCATGACTATGATCAATGGACTTATTAGACATCTTCACACCTTCTTTTGTTATCACATCCAATCCTCAATTTTTGCTTTCTTGTATACCTGCATTCTTGCATGCTTGCTAATCATTCCTCCTCTCTCCTTGAATGAGAGATTCTCCTTCCATCCTTCCTCTTCTCTACATCCCACTATCCTCTTGAATGAACTTTTCTTTTCTCCTCTTCTCAAATTAATGCATATTCTATTCTCTTTTTTAAAAGAGTCTCCTTCCTAACCTCTACGCCCAACTTGGGCTCAAGACAAAACAAAAATAGTTTTTAATTTGAAAAAATATACAATATACTAAGGTTGAAATATTTTCAACCACTCCTTTATTTTATCAACAACCCCAATGTAGGATAGTCTCCATTAACCACTTTCATTCATTTTACTTTTTACATTGACTTTTTATCTTTTCTTTTACAATTACTCCTCATTAACAACATTTTTGGAGGGAAAATATAATAATTTGAATTTGAATTCAAACATGACTTGCATCCCAACGTAACCATGTCTTGCCTAAAGATGTATGTAGATGCTCTTTCATCATACTCTCCCTCTAGAAACAATTTGAACCTTAGTTCAAATAAGATATCTCCTAAATGTTTTAGTCTTCACTCTATCCCTGGATCCCAAGGTCTTGTTGCCAATACCAATGCTTGTCTTTGTTTGGAATAGTCTTTGTCTTTCATTTTGCTTTTCTTCCTCTTTAGATATGTCCTTCTTCTCATTTCTTTCTCAGTTGCCATCTCTGACTTCCATGCTTCTTCATCTTCATACATGTCTTCTAGATCTTGTTGTTCTTATTGTTTCATGAGCTTCTCCAACGAATCATGTATGCCATTCACTTTATCAACCTTCATACCTACATACAAAACATTCAAAGCCACCTTAGAATCAAAATATTTAGGCCATGAAGTCTCTTGGCTGCCTTCACATTCTTGCTCCTTGATCAAAATTGTCTTGACCTCTTTGCTTTGCTCTTGTCTTGTTTCACTCTTCCTAATGGTGTCTTCACCCTTCCCAATGGTGTCTTCACCATGGCTTGTACCTTCATTCATTTCTCTTGAATGACCAAACAACTCCTCCAACATTCTCAACTCCTCCTTTAGTGAGATCTCATCTATCTCACCATTCTCTTCATTAGAATTGGGTCCTTCTTTCTTAAGGATTACTTGTCCTCTACCCCTTATCTCATCTTTTCTTAGCTTGTCTTCACATAAACCAACTTCTTCAATATACTCATCAAATACAATTGAAGCACCCTTACCTTGTGTCTCCTTACTCTCTTCAACTTATCTATAAAGCCATCGTGTTTGTTCTTTGTTTTCAATGAGGCATTGCTTTGCTACATACTCTCCCATTTCCTTATCATCCATCCATTTGGAATTCTCTCCTTGTTGCATATTAGTCCACATAGCCACTTTCCATTTTTCATTTCTCATGAAAAGATCATTAAATGATTCAAAAACACCATTATCCCATTCATTGCAATAAATTGACTTACCTTTCATCTTTGTGTCCTTATACTCTACCTCATTATTCTTTGAGAAGTTTTCTTTCTCACCTTTAGCCATCCATACCTTCTTCATAGCTTTAGGATGACACTTGTTCAATTCACCAACCAATTTCGTCTCTTTGACATCTTCTTATTGTCTTGCTTAATAGCTGGCCTTGCTCACTTTGCATTCTACCTCTTCCTTCATGATTTGTATTTGCTTCTTGCTTGAGTCATCATCTTGATTGAGCTTTGTGTCTTTCATTACATTTGCTGATCCATTGATCCATTTTTCTCACCCAAGCCTTTCTCCTTGACTGGTCTTTTGACAATCTCCTTGATCTCACCTAGGCCTTTTGCATCCTAGTCTTTTGATCCCCCTTAATGGCTTTATTGAGCTTCACACTGAATCAATGGTCTACAATATGACACGACTTTAACCAAATATCACTAATTTCTCAAATCCAAGCTTACCTTGCTTTGGATCTTCCTCTTGAGCATTCACTTGCTCCCTTACTTTTGAACTTTCCAAACTTCTCTTCTCTCTTGTCAAGCCTCAATGGCCTTAAGACTTCCTTTTCACTTGTTTGCTTATTAAACAAAATAAACTCGAATCAAATATCAAAGGTTACTCATACCTTTCCTCCATAGGGTCTTCTAGTGCTTTGTTTGGTTGATCCTTTTGCCAAATCCTGTAACAACTCTTTATTGATGAAACATCATTAACAAATGCAACCATCCCAAAGATATATTTAGCTCTGATACCAAATGATGCACTATCATCAGACTTCATTGTGATATTCTATGTATAAGATATGCATCTTACGGTACAACAAATAGCTTGGTTAGTCTTTTGCTAATGCATCACATTCATCTATGGTTTAAAGGCCAAATAGATGTTTTGATTTCACTAGCTCATTCTCTCGACGTGTATCATATAGAATAACAAAGGCAAGTCGATCTACTGTATAAAGAATAAGACCACGTCCATAGCAATGACTTTAGTTTTTATCAACAGATGATCATCCCATTTTCCTTTGGGACTATCACCCCTCACTATAGTTTCATCCTCTGCTCGTGACTGTCTTGACACTTCTTAGTCTCAGCCATTTTCTCGGCAATACTAATCACCTCAGCTTGGTTCTACCAATTAAACATTCACATTGAATGCTTCTTCCATGGCCTTGACATAAAAGAAGACATTCCCCTGCATGGGTCACCGTGCCTACTCTAATGGACAATCTACCACTACTATTCTGTGAACATGCCCTATATATCATCACCCAATTGTGATTCAATGGATTTTATCATAGGCATTCACATCTGGTCAAAATGAGCTTTAACAGTCATCTAATTAGTCGATGACCCTTATCAATACCTCTACATCATTCCATGATGAATTTTTTTCTATTCCATTCCCATCTCAGCTCTATCCACATACCCTATTTAAAATCCTTTATTGCATATAGAGTTCTTTAGATCTCTCGATCATGTAATACCATTTTCAACTTGTTCTTGGCATACACCTAAAGGTTCCTCATGCGTATCTTACACCATAATTTAATCATTATTCTTTAAGCTGTTAAGGGAAATTATATACACACTGGCCTGCTTACAGCTGAAACAGAGTTCTACAGATGACATAAAAATCAACATCATTTTTCTTTATCAAATAAGAACAGTTACACAGAAAGGAATCAATACATCCATGACCATGATCAATGGCCTTATTAGACATCTTCACACATTCTTTTGTTCTCACATCCAATCCTCAATTTTTGCTTTCTTGTATACCTGCATTCTTACATGCTTGCTGATCATTCCTCCTCTCTCCTTGAATGAGAGATTCTCCTTTTATCCTTCCTCTTCTCTACGTCCCACTGTCCTCTTGAATGAATTTTTATTTTCTCCTCTTCTCAAATTAATGCATATCCTACTCTCTCTTTTTAAAGAGTCTCCTTCCTAACCTCTACACCTAACTTGGGCTCAAGACAAAACAAAAATAGTTTTTAATTTGCAAAAATATACTAAGGTTGAAATATTTTCAACCACTCCTTTATTTTATCAACATCCCCAACGTAGGAGAATCTCCATTAACCACTTTCATTAATTTTACTTTTTACATTGACTTTTTACCTTTTCTTTTACAATTACTCCTCATTAACAACATTTTTGGAGGGAAAATACAATAATTTGAATTTGAATTCAAACATGACTTGCATCCCAACGTAACCATGTCTTTCCTGAAGATGTATGTAGATGCTCCTGCATCAATGGATGATCATATAAAAACACCACCTATATATATCACATGCTTTAAATCCCTTTATAAGTGTGCCAATGTACATGGTCCCCATGAAAATTATATAGTTCTCTATAACATATCTATAATCACATCTAATAAGCCCTTTGGAAATAGTATCCTACTCTTATCAAGTAGCACAATGCCATTGATAACATCCATCATTACAAATTTTAATGAATTTATATCTAAAATCATGTATAACTTGATATTTATACCACCCCTCACCATCAAAATCAAGTCATCCCCAAAAAACCTATACAATGTCATTGCTTATGCACCCTTGCTCTAGTAAACATATGTCCCTCATATGGGAATCCTCAAAATTCTCCATAACTCTTATAGTGTAATAGTAATATTAGTTGTTGATAGGTAAAATGTGTTGGTATCACTATGTTGGCACTCTACCAGGGTAGTTAGGTAAGCCCTATCAAAATATATCTCAAGCATCTCAGCTGTATAGGCCAAGCCCGTCACTTCTAGTACCTATGATTTATAATATGCAAACCTTACCATTAGTTACAAATCTCTCGATCACCTCTCTTATGTACATAAAACCATAAATATCTCTTGCACATAATTAAATGAGCACTATGTTAATATTATTCAGCTACATACACATCTTACAGTCCTAAATCTATTCATTTATTATCATCACACCACATGTCAATTTATAGTTTTACCCTTCCAATAATTTATCCATTTTTTATTATGAATTATCCATTATCTTCAATGATTTCACCATTTTTTTATGAATTTCTAGGGTTTTAGATTATTTTTTTATACATATGGATAATTTCACTAAAGGTTTCAATGATTTAACCATTGTGTTTTCTAAATTCACTAAACTTCTAGATAATTTCACTACACTTTTAGATAATTTTGTTAAATGTTTTGATGAATTTTCCATGACATTAGACAAATTCATTAAACCTAACCCCTTACCTATTTTTTTATTATTTCTCCATTAACCCCAAATAATTTACTATAAATGATAACAACCCATCATTTGGTTAACAATACAATCATTTTATCTTACTTTACTTGGCATTAAATGCTAATAAAACCAAAACAAAACACTCAACATTGTTACTTACCATAACATCGCTCCCCTCTAGCCTCTAGTTAACTCACACATGCTCACTAAAATGTCTATTAGCTATAGTCTAATCCATTTTCTCTCTAACCCTAGAGAAAAATCTCACAAATCAAATCTAGCAACTAAACACAATGAAATGACTTTGCAAAAATAAATTCTAAACAACCTCCCACCCTTATATATTAAAAACCATCATTCAAATATTTTCCCTCACATATATTATTTTCCCTTTTCACCACCATCATCCCTCTAAGTCATTTGATCCACATTTTCTACCATAATTTTATCAAAGTACTTTACATATTTATCAATGCCTGAAACTTTCAATCTTGTAAATCTCTTATCACACATCAAAAAATCAATATTTTTCATTTTATAACCTATATCTTACCATTGTTGGGATATATAATTCATACATCTACTCATGTTATCCTTGATTCTTAAGCACCATCTAATTATGTAGTATATGAATGGGAAATATTCTTTTTCAAATATATTCTTTAACATTTAATAGCTATGGGAAAATAATTTTACATGTACTCCCTACAATGATGCAAACATTGGTATCAAGACAAGTATTTTCATTATTTGATGATCACTATTACCTCCATATTCTCATCTTCATGTTAATCATTTCAATCATTCATCTACATTTCTTTACTGCATGAACACTCAAGGGGGCATCATCACATTCATATTCAGTTACATGGGGAAATGTTTTATCCATAATCATCAACATTTTACTTTTTTACAATTATTTAAAATAATATTGCTTCTTCATAATAAAATTTCAAAGAGGACAAATTTTAGACACCTAAATTTCACCATTTAATATCATAATTAACTTTGACACACTAACCCATCACCTTCCTATTGGCTAAAAAAAATTTAAGGGAAAAAATGTAGATTTTTAATCAACAACATGGCGATAGAGTCCTCATGTTATTCAACTATGTGGGGATAAAGTCCTTCTTTTATCAGGTAGAGCTATCTTTATTGAAAACCAAAAATTAAAATAAGAAAATATTTATCCACAACTATTTATAACAAAACTATTTTTTGTGGGGGTTTCATACTTTTAACTAGAAAGTATAGAAAGGAGATAGAAAGGAAATGGAAAGAATGTTGGGAAAAAGGGGAAATGGGAAAGGAAAGGAGAAATGAATAATGGGATTTTTATATCTAGTTGAACATAAAAATTTCTATGATAACCCAAAAAAAATATAAAGGATATCCCTAGGTAGTTAAACACAAAGACTCTCTAGAATAGCTCAGTGTTTAAGATTATAACATGAGAAGCCTTTATCATAGAAATGGCATGGGAAAGAAATACACTTAAGATATGAATAGGGTATATAAACTAAGATTAGATAAATTTTTAAATAAGGATATTCAACAACCAATATTTCTTAGTAAAAAAAAACATAAAATCCTATTCTAATCACACCAAAACTTCACAACAACAAGAATTCCTAATCTATAGATTCAACAGAACTTATACACTAAAAAAATTTCATTCATTGAATATATAAAAATAGCATTTTAAAAATTTGAAATAACAAGAATCAAAATAGATTGACACACTCATGTATATCATTTCCTAGAAAGATTCATGATCCAAAGTCCTATAAATTGCTTATTTATTGATTCTTCATGGGACTATACATATAAACTCATTCCTTCCATATTGCCAAAATTTCTCATACTATTGAAAAACAAACCAACAAAAATCCAATCTAAGTTCAACCAAAGCCTCCATTTATAAATGAGCCCCAAACATGTATTTATAGGTTAGAATGGGTGGTTACCCTATGTAAATACCTTTTCTACATTTTTAAGAGCTTTCAAAAGCATGTTAGTGAAAATACACAACTTAAAACTTACAAAAATGTGTTGAGTAGTTTGTGCAACTTGAAAAAGTGGAATGACTAATTTACATGACTTGAAAAAATACATTGGTGTTTTTTCACAACTTGTAAATTTGCAATGACCAATTTTCACAACTTGTAAAAGTGACTTGATTGTTTTTCACAACTTGAAAGCTAAAAACATCACTTATTTTTACAATTGTGATTCTCCCCTTAATTTTAGAAGTTTAAAATGAAATATTTTCACCATGGATGCTTCTGGAAAACATTTATTCATCAAATTATATTTCTAATTCATTTAATGATATCCAAATTATAGTTAGTATATGAAAGTTATGGCTCAAGGGAGATTGGACCCTACTTGGACACATCTAGAATTCTACATTGGAACTTACTTGAATAATTGTGATTATCCCCCTTGAATTTAGAAATTAAAGATGAAGTTTTTGAAACATATATTATTAAGGTAGATTTTTTTTCATCAAATTATATTTCCAATTCATTGAATGAGAGTAAAAATATAGTTCATATGAAAAATTTATGGCATAAGGGATATTAAACCCTATTTTGACAATTTTTGCTTGTAAGGGTGTTAGATTTCGACCCTTCTACTTGAAGGGATGTCATATTATAACCCATATGCTTGTAAGGATTTTAGACTTAGACCCCTATACTTTTATGGGTGTCAAATACTAATTATAAAAATACTTAGCAAAAATTTACTTTTATTCTTGATTCTTCTAGGACCCATTGTAGAACTTTCTGAGGTAAAGAATTTCAAGTTTGACAGTTTGGAATTCCACCCTACTTGGAAAAATATGAATTTCTCACTAATTTTATAAGTTTAATATGAAATTTTATCATCATATATCCTTAAATAAAAAATCTTCATCAAATTATCTTTCCAACCATTGAACGAGAGCAAAAATGGAGTTTGGATGCTAAAATTATGATTTAATAGAGATTGGAACATGTTTTGACAATTTTTGCTTATTGGAGTGGAATATTATGACCCATGTACTTGTAGGGGTGTCTAATTCAAACCCCTTTCCCTGTAGGGGTGTAAAATTCTAACCCCTATCCTACCAAAGTTGTAATTATTCCTCTTGATTTTATCAGTTCAAGATGAAGTTTTTATACCAAGTGTTTATATACAAAATTCATCTCTTTGATTTTGTCTCCACATTGGGATACAAATTAGGAACTTTCTAATAAGTTTGATTTTGACTTAATTTTTGATTCTAGTGTTGATAAGGTCAAATGAATTCCTAAATTCTCTTTTTTCTACATCATAGTGCTTAGACATTGTTAGCACTAGCTATAGACACTGCATTAAAGTTATAAAGGTAACTATATAAGGTAGTCCACTATCATGAGTACTCTGACTATAATCTATTTTATGCATCACATCTATTATTTATTATAAAACTACAAGATCTATGAGCCTAAATTTTGTATATGTGCCTCATTCTATTAAGGGGCCTATAATTGACATTTGATGTGATCCAACTACCTATATAGAGAACAAGATGCTTGATTTGATATTTGATGAAATCTTGATGTTTGGATGAATAACCTACACTAGTTTTCCATTGATGTAGATGAATTTTTGAAAATTTTAAGTTTAAAAGTTTGTTTTTTTGAAAATTTACAAATGGGGATACTGAACTCTAGGGTTATTGTGAGAACTAGTTACAAGTTCTAAAAGTTGTGAATGCATAGGCATCAAAATATGAGGTGTTTCCATCACATATATCAGGTTTTAAGGGTTATGCTAATAGGCATCATGAGATTTGAGGGTTGTGTTTTTACATGTATCAAGGTTTGATAGTCCTATAAAAAAATAACTGAGATCTACTGGGTCTACTTGCACTAGTTACAAGATCTGTTAGGGTTATACCTACATAAGTATCAGACTTTGGGGGTGTTATCAACACACTTATCAAGGTTTGATAGGTTTATTGATAGAAGAGCCAAGATCCAATAGGGTTTTTTACAATTTTTGAATTTTCTAAGAAAAACATAAGGACTTAAGGAGTTTAAAATCTTGTTTGCATTTCAGATAAATCTTGACTTTATGAATATGAATTTTCTCAAAAATAATAATTTTTACTTTGACTAACTTTAAATTTTTTTTACCATTTATGGTTAAAAGACTTAACATTTTAGCCTTTTGACCATTGTTCAAAAATTGGTACAATAATTTCACAACATACCTTATATGATTACTAATGGATTTTATTTCTATCCAAATGCAAAAGATGAAGAATTGAATAGTGATAACAAAGCCTCTATTATCTTTGAACCTCAAAATATCCCTCAATCCCATATTCAAGAATAATATTCATGCCATATACTTATTCTATCAAAAGAAAAATTGTTGAGATATCCTTAACACCCCCAACTTTGTGACTCAAAACTCTTAAATTAGGGATGACCAAAATATTATCCTCCAATGCATATCCATCCACAATGTTACTTTGAAAAATACTAAATGGCTCATTATTTAGAAGCTTTAAAGACAATATAGATCTTAGTATGCAACCCAAGCCTTATACATTTCATTATGGAGTCTATATCTATAATGATTTAAAAATATTTACTATTATTTTTATTAAAACACATCAAATTTCTTGTAGGAGTGTAATTAGGGGTGTTGTCATGAAATGTAAAATATAATGACAATAACTGGACCTAACTATGGGACTACATTTCCCAATGGAATATAAGAGAAATACATAATCTCAAATGGCTAGTGATTTATTACAATATATTCCTAAAAAAATTCATGTAGTTCACATTTGCACATCTTGATCTGACCAACTAACATCCATTTTACTTATCTCAATCCTATGAGAAATGAATAAGTGATGTCAAGCCAGATTCCATGCTCATAAAAATTATGCATGTTTATCACATGTTCACTTAAATATATCCATGAAAAACCTATCTATTAGACTTATTGAGAAAAAAACATTCATATCACCATTTTTTATACTACAAAATCTATATTTTGAATACACTATCGAATGTCTATCTTGAATATTCACATAACTAAATTATTTCAAATGTTCTATTCTACATGTCATTCTATAAATTGAAAAAGATTTGTACTATATAATTAACATGGGGTCTAAGAGGTTCAACTAATTTGGATTCAAATCAAGTATTCAAATAACATGGATGCAAATACTTATTCATCAAACAATGATAATATATCTCCTTGAAATGTGATCTCTTCATGCACTCTGAAGCAAAGATTGCTTTGACATCTTTGAAAATAATGTCATTATCTCTTGAGAATTTTAAGACAAGGAACATAGATACAATAATGTGCAAGAAAAAGGACCAAAGAATGGATAGGAAGGAACAATATAAAACTGTATACATTTATTGAAAAATAACACATTTACACCAAAACAAAGATAGGAAAAGGAAAGATGCCAAAATATGGAAAGCAAAACTATTTACATGGAGTAGAGGAAAATGAAAAGAATATACAAAACCATTCACTATATGGGAGATGTACCTATCATTTCAAAATAATTGATTTGAATTTTGAGGCTCAAACATATTCAACAATAGTGACCAAGTAGTTAGGAAGAGGATGAACTTATGATCACCAGGCATACTCAAATAGTCATGAATAGATAGATCAACAATGTCTTTAGTTTTGGAAAGAAATCATTGTAAACTTTCCAATATTTTGAGAGAATTATTGAGTAGTACTTAGCATATTCAATGTCTTCTTGAATGAATTTAGATGCATTTATGTCAAATATAGTATTTAAATCAGAGATAAGTGTGGTGCATATTTATTTATGAGTAAAACAACAAAAATAATATCTTTCATAATGAATTGAATGCAGATATTTTTTGAAAAATAATTTCTTATAGAAGAGACAAATTAATCATTAAACAAATCACCATAATCATCTTTAACAACTTATTCTACCTTAATAGTTTCCATTTCACTTAAAATGAAAATTGGGCACCATTTGTTTTTCTCTACCTTCATTTCTTATTTAATTTCATCCTTGGCATGGTTATGATTTTCAATCTATGAATGTTTGACTAATTTGGATTCAAATCCTTTAGATAAATCTTCTATAGTGGGACATGAAAAGGAAGTTGTAGGAGAATCTTCAATTTTTATCATTGAATATTCCACTTTGATATAAGAAGGATCTTTTGCTTTACCAAAAATTGGTTTCATATTATCTTCTCCTTCAGAAAGTGAAACATCACACTCTACATTATTTTTCCTTTATATTTGTGGTTGAATCATTTTTCCTCAAATAGCTCATTTTATCCCAAGACTATGAGGTTCAAGTAATATTTAGAAATAATTAAATATTTCTCTTCTCTACCAAGGTAGAAGACAAATTCTTCATTTGTTCTCTAATCAATCATTAGTTATTCTAACTATTCACCTTCTTCCACAATTGTGAAACTAAAAAAATCATATGCGATATGAATCACTCTCTTTTCTTCTATTGGAGTTATAAATTGTTTGATCAAGAATTTACCTTCAGAATATCTCTTTTAAATGATGAGGACTCTTTATTATATCAATTTTCACTACTTATTCACTATTTCCAATAGTTATAGTACATTTTAAAACTTCCTTATTCAACATTCCAAACAAAACCATGTAATATTCAATCTTGATAGCTTCTTCTTGTGCAACTTCTATGTCATTTACCTTGTTCCTTATCAAGATTAATTTGATCTCTAGGTGTAAAGAACCAATGAAAACACATAATTGATTGTTGGGACTTAGATGATCTACCTAAAGAATCAATCTCAATAATTTTTTGAAGCATTCTGTGAACTCTCTCATTTTTTCATTGTCTTGATTTTGAATTTAAAATAAATATGACAACAATGCACACATATATACAATTTATTTGAATCTATTTAGGAACTTATTCTTCAAGGAATCCTAATTCACAATGCATCTATATTCTAGGTTCTAAAACCACTCAATAGTATGCCTAAATAATTTTATAACAAAAAGTATCATAGTGACATCCTCATACATAACTCCCAAGATGTTACAAGACACTATGAAGGATAAAATATGGTTATCTACATTTTGAATGTTTTCACCAAAAAACCTTAGAAATCTCTTCTTGTAGCCTAAAATTAACTCATTATTTTGGTCCAAATCCAATGATCCAAAATGTTCCCCCATGAGATGCAAGGAACATTGGGGTTGGAGTGAACCAATGCCATTTATTAAATCAAAAATATATAGGCACTAGATATTTCATCTCAATGGATTTTACAACCTCCATTATAGTGGAGGTTTCTTGAAATTTTTGAAAATCACATGAATAAAACACCTTGATTCCTAGTAGAGTCACCAAAAACTATTGGGTAAAATATTTATTAGGGGGACAAATGTGTAATTTTAGTCAATAGCATGGGTATAGAGCCTTCACATCAGTCAAAAAAGTTAGTAAAAATTATTGGTCCTATTATTAGGTGAAGATACCTTTATTTAAAACCGAAAATAGAAAACAAGAAAAGTGATATTCATAATTATTTACAACAAAAATATTTTTTGTGGGGGTTTCATACTTTTACTATTAGGGTGTGGAGCTAAAAGCTTTAACTCTTTGTACACACAAAGAAGAGGATGCTAAAGAACCAGAAGCACTGACATTGGCAGCATGACCGACATCAGTCAGATGTAGTGCAGAAGGCAACCAGCAAGGGCAGCTAGTCAGCTGACGTGGACAACACTAGGCAAGCAGGGACCAGCGTTGGTCGCCTGTGTGTTCCAGAACTGCTGTTGACAAATAGTCAGTTAAGTGAAGTGAGTGTTTACATGTCAAATGACTAATTATACTCACGAGCTGTGTGTCTAATTACTGTAATTAGATTTATATTTTTGTAACCATGGGATTCTATTTAAAGACCCATGAGGCATGTATTGTAATTATCAAGAAGGCAAGTAAAAGCATTGAAGCAAGCAAGGTCAAGGAGATCAACTGAAGCATTCAAGGAGGGATAATAACTTAGGCTATAGAGTTTTTGTGTTGAACAAGAGAGAGAGAGGGAATAAGGTCTTGAGGTGTGGCAAGCCTTTGAGGTGGAGGAAGAAGTGGCATCTTCCTTATTGTATTTTCTTCTAGTAATATCTAATACAAGAGTGTGTATTGTCTCTCAAATTCTTTGTTGTCTCAAGTTTCTAGTTACTTTATCATTCTGGTATAATTCTGTGTTTAATTGCTTATAAGAAAGTAATCAATTGTGCTTCTGTTGGATAAGGGGTCACCTAACAGTTGGTATCAGAGCTATGGTTTGCAGGAAGCAGGTTATTGTTTGATTACAGGTCATTCAGAGCGTTTTTTAATTGAGTGGGAGTTTAGCAATGGAAAAATAAAGTAATCTATGAATGGAGAAGTTTAACGACAAGAATTATCAACATTAGAGGATGTAGATTGAGGATTATCTGTATTAGAAGGATCTGTACTTACCATTGGGTGGGGTTGCATGCAAGCCCACATATATGAAGGATGAAGAATGGAGTGTTCTTGATCGAAAGGCTCTCAGTTCCATAAGGTTGACCCTTGCATCATCTGTGATCTCCAGCTTATCACAGTGCAAGATAACGAAAGAGTTGATAAAGTCCTTGGTGAATTTATATGAAAAGCCCTCAACTTCTAATAAGGTATATCTTATGAAGCAAATATTTACTTTGCAAATGCAGGAAGGTGGATTACTACATACTCATCTCAGTGATTTCCATGGTTTGGTAAATCAATTAGCTTCAATCAATATTGTTTTTGATGATGAGGTAAAGGCTCTCTTGATTTTATGTTCTTTGCCTGAAAGTTGGGACAGTTTGGTCATGGTAGTAAGTAATTCTGCATTTGCTTCTAAAATCTTAAAAGTTGATGATGTTGTGATTGTGATCTTGAATGAGAAAATACGCAGGAGAAGCACAGGTGAATCATCATGGAATGCTCTAAGTGAAGAAAGTAGGGGAAGGCAAAGGGAGAAGGTTGAGCAAGGGAAATCAAGGTCGGGAAGGAGATTCGAATCCAAAGGTGTTACCTGCTAGTTTTGTGGAAATAAAGGACATACAAAGAAGGAGTGTTGGTTGAGAGATAAAGAGAATCAACATGTAGGTATTGAAGAAGCAAAGGATGCAAATATTGTGGTACATGATGCTCTCATACTTTCTTTGGATAGTCAGGTAGGATCATGGATTTTAGATTCTAGTTCATCTTTTCATGCATCCCTAAACAGAGATTTGTTCCATGAGTATGAACAAGGAGACTTTAGAGTGCTTTATTTAGGGGATGGTATGCCTTGTCAGATAGTTGGCAAAGGGAAAGTACAGCTAAGATTGTAGATTGACAACACATGGGTGTTGAAAGAGGTCATGCATGTCCTGATTCTGAAGCAGAGTTTGATTTTTTAGGAAGGTTGGGTGATGAGGGATGCACAATAACCCTCATAGCAAATTCTTGGAAGGTTACCAAGGGTACACTTGTTCTAGCAAGAGGTAAGAAAGTAGATACTCTTTATCTGTCTACTTGTATTGTTGATTCTACTTTTGGTTTATCTACTTCACCTGTAGATTCGAAGATGTGGCTTAATAGGCTTGGTCACATGAAAAAGAAGGGAATGGACGTTCTTGATTCAAAAGGTATGTGTTCAGATTCAGAAAGCATAGATAGAGTTCATTGTAGAAAAAGGAAATTTGATGCTTTTGACAAGAACAAAGAAGCCTTGGTGTTTATGGAGGAGATGAAAGACAGAGATCAGTCACAGGGGCTGAATAAATCTAAGCAGGGCAGTATGGACAGGGGTTTGATCCAAGATGAGCTCATGGATGAAGAATTCATCACTTACAAGAACACACAGACACCGATGTCGGTCACTTGGGACCGACGTCGGTCAGCCAGAAACTGACATCGGTCATGTGCAGACCAGTAGGGTTGATAGGTCAGGTAGGAGAAGTCCAACATCGGTCATCAAGACCGATGTCGGTAGGAGGGACACCGGCGTCAGCTAGGGAAATGACATCAGTAGTTAGGGTCAGTGTAGGGAACTGACATCGGTCGGGAGCAGACTGGGAGATGGCCGAGATCGGTCACTGGAACAGATGTTGGGTGGATAGCAAGCTATCAATAAGTCTCAAACACCCATATGGAGGTCAGAAAAGGTATGTGAACCTCATATTCGTTGTTCACCTTCTTTATATTGCTTACTGATAGTTAAGAACTAGGAAGATGGAAGAAGTAATGTAGGTAGAATCTAGAAATAGTGGGAGCTTGGCATGGATGAGGAGTGTGAGTCCTTGGAGAAGAACCAAACAAGTATTTTTTGGTAGAGTTGTTAGCTAGAAGGAAGCACTGGATAGAAGGATGGATTCCCATATTAGAGAAGAGAGTGGATGGACACGTGAGACAGAAGGCTATGGTATATGGTCTTGATTAGGCTACAGGACAATGGAGGTTTGACCATTGTATTTTATCTTTACCAAGTTGGATAATATTAGCTACATTATCCTGTTACTGTATTGTGTTACTTGTTGCAGGGTTTCATATACAGGGAGTTTTTTTGAGCTAAGGGTAAAGTTGGTTCAAAAGTATGTCATGAAGAATTTGGGAGCAGAAAAATTCTTTTAGCATAAGTGACAGGTATAGCATCACAAGTTTGCATGGTGGTTGGTCTTCAAGAATGACTTTGAAGAGGGATACAGAGCCAAAGGAACAAAATAGATGGTGTACAGGTATAGGTACATTAGCAGCTGTTTATCTCCAAGTGGGAGATTGTTAGGGTGTGGAGCTAAAAGCTTCAACTATTTGTAGACATGAATAAGAGGATGCTGAAGAACCAGAAGCACCGGCATTGGCAGCATGATCGATGTTGGTCCAATGCAGTGCAAAAGGCAACCAGCGACGGCAGCTAGTCGGCTAACGTCGGCAGCACCAGGTAAGCAGGGACCGGCGTCAGTCGCCTGTGTGTTCCAAAACTGCTGTTGACAAACAGTCAATTAAGTGAAGCGAGTGTTTGCATGTCAAATGACTAATTATAGTCACGAGCTGTGTGTCTAATTATTGTAGTTAGATTTCTATTTTTGTAACCATGGGATTCTATTTAAAGACCCATGAGGCATGTATTGTAATTATCAAGAAGGCAAGTAAAAGCATTGAAGCAAGCAAGGTCAAGGAGATCTACAGGTGTAAGGTCAAGGAGATCAGCTGAAGCATTCAAGGAAGGATAATAACTCAGGCTATAGAGTTGTGTTGAGCAAGAGAGAGAGGGAAGAAGGTCTTGAGGTGTGGCAAGCCTTTGAGGTGGAGGAAGAAGTGGCATCTTCCTTATTGTATTTTCTTCTAGTAATATCTAATACAAGAGTGTGTATTGTCTCTCAAATTCTTTGTTGTCTCAAGTTTCTAGTTACTTTATCATTCTGGTATAATTCTGTGTTTAATTTCTTATAAGAAAGTAATCAATTGTGCTTCCATTGGATAAGGGGTCACCTAACATTTACTTGGAAAGCACAGAAAGGAGATAGAAATGAAATAAAGGGAATGATGGGGAAAAGGATAAAATGATAAATTAAAGAAGAAATGAAGAATGGGAATATTCAATCTAGTTAAACACAAACTCTACTATGATAACCCTGAAAAAGATGGACAACCTTAGGTGTTAAACATAAAGATTCACTAGAATAACTCAAGATTTAAGATTGTAATATGGGAAGCCTTTATCATAAAAATGGGGTGGAAAATACATAAACTTAACATATGAATAGGGTAAATACAGCAATAATATTATATATCTTTATGTTTACAAAGAAGGACATTTAACAACCATGAATTTCCAAATAAAAACAAGCATAAAATCATATTCTTAATCCCATAAAGGCTTCACAACAATAAGAATTCCTAATGTAGATTCAACAAAAATTCTAAACTAAATTTTTTGGATTCATTGATTATATAATAATAAATTTTTTAAAAATTGAAATAAAAAAGTCATAATAGACTAACATACTCATTCATATTATTTAACAAAAATATTCATGGCGTAAAATACTGTAAATTATTTCTATATTGATTCTTTGTGGGACTATACATACAAACTCCTTCCTTACATACTTTTTAAAAATTCAACCATGAAAAATATAATATGGTTTAATTGAATCTCCCCTTTACAAATGATCCCAAAACATGTATTTATAGGTAAAAATGGGTGGTTACACTACATAACCACCTTTTCTACATTTTTAGAAGCTTGTAAAAACACATTATTGAAAACACACAACTTAATACTTGAAAAATTATTGTGAGAAATTTAAACAACTTGAAAAGGTGATTACCAATTTTCACTAGTTTCAAAAGTACATAGGTGTTTTCTCACAACTTGTAAAAGTGACTTAATAGTTTTTCATAACTTAAAAACTATAAACTTCACCTTGTTTCTACAACTATGATTCTCCCCTTGATTTTAGAAGTTCAAAATGAAATATTTTCACCATGGGTCCTTGAGGAAAAATTTTATTCATCAAATTATTTTTCCATCACATCAAATGAGAGCTAAATTGAATTTCAAATGTGAACTTCATGGTTCTATGGAGATTAGACCCTGCTTGGGCACATCTAGAATTCTATCTAGCTTAAACAACTATGATTCTCTCCATTAATTTTAGTAGTTAAAGGTGAAGATTTTGCACCATGGATTCTTAATATAAAATTATATTAATCAAATTATATTTATAATGAATTTAATGTGAGAAAAAACATAGTTTGGATGTGAAAGTTATGTCCCAAAGGAGATTAAACCCTATTATGATAATTTTTACTTACAAGGATGTTAGATTCTAACCCTTCTACTTATAGGGGTGTCATATTCCAACCCCTCTACTTGAAAGGGTGTCATAATATGACCCCTATTATTTTAAGGGTGTCAAATTGTGAAAATAAAAATACTTATTAAACATTTTATTTTCTCTTTGATTCTTCTACGACCTATTAAGTAACTTTTTGAGGTAAGGTATTTTAAGTTTAACAGTCTAGAATTATTCCTTGATTGGACATATGTGATTCTTTCCATTTATTTTATAAGTTCAATTTGAAATTTTATCATCATTTTTACTTAAGTAAAAATTTTATTCATCAAATTATCTATCCAATGCATCAAACAAGAGGGAAAATGGAGTTTGGATGTGAAATTTATGGACTAAGGAAGATTCAACCTTATTTTAACAACTGCCCCCTTTACTTGCAGGGGTGTTAGATTTTGACCCCTATGCTTATGGGGGTGTCATATTTTGACCGCTTTTCTTATAGGGGTGTTAGATTCTAACCCTTCTAATAACATAGCTATAATTCTCCCTCTTGATTTTATCAAGTTGAGATGAAGTTTTTATACAAATTGTTTATAGTCAAAATTCATCTCTCAAATTTAGTCTTTGTATCGGGACAAAAATCTAGACCTTTATGATAATTTTGATTTTTCCTTAAATTTTTATTGTGGTGTTAATAATGTCAAATTAATTTTTTATTTCTCTCTTCTCTACATCATAGTACTTAGCAATTATTAGGAATATTTATAGACACCACATTAAATTTGGAAAGGTAACTACCTGAGTTAGTCCACTATCAAGAATGCTCTAACCATAATATATTTTATGCACTACATTTACTCTTTATTAAAAAAATCAAGATCTATGAGCCCAAAGTTTATATCTATGACTTCTTCTATTAGGGGACTTGAAGTTGACATCTGATATGATCTAACTACCTGTGTGGATAATAAGATGATTGAGTTGATATTTGATCAAATCCTCATATTTATATTAAGAAACTGTACTACAATACCCATGATGAAGATGAAATTATAAAAGTGTTAAGTCAAAAAAAAAATTCTTAAAAAGTTACAAATGGGCCTATCAAATTCTGAGGGTATTGTCAGAATTGGTTACATGTTTCATGAGTTTTGCCTACATAGGTATTGGACTTAGGTGGTGTTGTCAACACACCTATCAAGTTTCAAGGGTTATGTCATTAGGCCTCACAAGATTTGGGGATTACATTTACACACCTATCAGGGTCTATTAGGTCTATCAATAGAAGAGTTTGGAATTTTTGTGTCTACTTACACTGGTTATAGGATCCAATAGGGTTGTATCTATATAGGTATCAAATTTTATGGATATTTTCAGCACACCTATCTAGGTCTGATAAGTTTATTGATAATAGAACCAAGATCCATTGGGTTTGCATGCACTAGTTACAAGATCTGGTAGGGGCTTTTAAAAATTTTGAATTTACCAATGAAAAACATAAGGACTTAAGGAGTTTTCAATCTTTATGCATTTTAGATACATCTTGACTTTATGAAGATGAATTTTATTGAAAATAAGAATTTTAACTTAAACTAAATATAATCATTAACCATTCATCTCATCTAATCTAATCTAATCTAATCATTGAATATTTAGGTAATTTGATAAATTTAAATAATCATTAACCATTCATCTCATCTCCTATAATATTTTTAATGTATATTCAATCTTCCACTCAAACAATCCACCTTCCTACTAACTAAGTACCATCAAATTTCAATTGTGAATCAAAGCAAATCAAAGCCATCAAAGTCATTTTGTACACCAAAACTATGTCATATTCTCTTTGTTTTGAAAAAGATAGTACCCACATTTAATATTAAAGATTAAATATATATTTTGTCACAATGGATAAGGTGATGCATACTTCACAACTATAAGAATTTTTTGTTTATTTGCTTTCTTTAATTTTCTACTCTATCTTGAATTTTAGGTTTTAGTTTAGTTTATATTTCATTATTTATTAACTAGATTTCAATCTAAAATATAATTCTTAAAAAATGAGTAGGACATAATGACCCTCATTATCAAGCATAGATAGTACATTATATCCATATTTTGGATCAACTCTAGAGGATTCTAGAAAGCTTCAATCCATCAAATGATATGGCATTCTTATACTAGCTTAGGTTAATGGATTATAATGTGTCTGTGATGATATAATATATGGGAGGAAGCACTACTATACATTATTTTAAAATTTATAAAATTATAAAATATATTAATATGGTATATAACATTATCTCCTAGACAACCCTTGCCTCTATTTTTGAAAATTCACAACTTGACATACGAACTAGTTATTTTACAAAGCCTTATAACACAACCAATGTTTGTTAAAGTCCTAATTTATTTTTAAACTTATATTTATATGTATTAACTTAAGAGTATGAAATGTAATGTTTCTAATGATTTTATAGTCCTTAAGAGAAAATAAGCTCAACATGCTATAAGGCCCTATTGTCCTTATAATCTGAATTTCAACCAAGATGTGCGTCAAACTTGTGTGTGAATGGTTTTTACTAAAAATATGCCTTTAAATTAATATAAAAATATAATAATAATAATAATATATTTATAGTCATATTATAAAAAAATATGGTCAAGGAGTAAAGGTTATGGTGTTTTCCATGCAATTTTCACCATGATTCAAATAGTTTTGTTTATCAAACTTAATAACAAGATATAATAGTGTTTTTGTCACAAAATATTTCAACATAGAGTTAGTTTTTCAATCCTACTCTAATATTTCAGAAAAATTGGAATACCTACAGGCCTATGGGTTTCCTATGATAGAGGTAGACCTTTAAGTTTAAGGGCTAGCTCCCTAGATTGATCCTTGAATGCTTATCACCTACACTAACTATTTGATTGGATTAAAAGGGATATAAGTAACATAAAAAGTAAGATATTATAAATAGGTGATAAACAATAAATATATCCAATAAACTACCAAATTAATTTCACGAAGAGACATGACTCACAACACTAGTCTTAAAATCCTAAATTGTTCTAACATTAGTATTTCAAACATGGAGGTGAGATGCATGGAACTACTCAAGGTGAATGAAATAGAGGTCATTTTTATAAAATAAGGATATTAAAAAACTTTAAGATATACCAATTCACTTGAAACCACTTCATGTGACCTATTAGAGTGGAAACAACTTGCATCAAACATGGAAGGATTAAGAGAAATTAAGGATAGATATCAACCACTTGACCTTTCACTATACATCACATACTTAGAAAAAATAGTTTGTGAACTCAAAACTAGATTTAATATATTATTTCAAAGGTAATGTACAATATCAAACTAGTAAGGCTTCACCATACTAGGTGTCTAATTCTAATATAAGGTCCAAAATGGCTTAAGTTCATTTATAGAATATGTGAAAGGAGAGAGAGAAGATAAGTTCAAGGGTCATAATTCCACATGTAAAGGCATTCAAATTATCTAAATTATATAATAATGAAGTTAATAAGAGGTTTTTGGAATGTCATCTTAGACAAGTGTCCATCTGAAGCATCAAACTATCCAAAATTAGTGTAGGGTCCTCAAATGGCCTTCTTCAAAACTGCCTTTATGATGAGGCATCTCTTAACTTATAAAAAATACAATAAGTAGGGTTAAAATATGTGAAATATATTATGGGGGTTATAAACATGACATAATAGTCATCATATGTGTCCTAAACTCATATCCTTCTTCTAGACACTTGTTCTCACCATCTATAGTCATTCATTAGTTTTCTAGGCCTCATTCCTCACATTTATCATCTAAGCACCCTTCATTTTCTCAATAAAATACATGTAATAGATGTTATGAAACCTATATAATACATATATACCTTTTATTCCATGATTTAGACCTTTAAAATTACAAAAACCAACTTCTCTCTCTCTCTCTCTCTCTCTCATGTGGTAGTGCCTCTCCATTTACACTATTTTTCAAAGATTGCTTGAGATGAATGAGTTGGTAGAGATGTTTATATGTTTTTATAAGCTGATAAATGGATATGGAGAGTTAAAATAGGTCCAAATTTACATTTACCCAAAATTATTATCATTCCTTGGTTGTCCTCTACACCTACAAAACAATCACAAACTTGCCAAAAATCCTATTTTGTACCTTACTTGTACAAGTAAGGTACATACCAATCTAATGTGATGGATATTTATAGATTCATCCACAAGTGAAAAATAATTTATAGTCCATTTGACCCATTTTTAATGTATATTATTCCCTATTTTCTCCATCAATTCTTAGACAAGGGTTTAAGAGGGTTTTAGCATGTTTTGGTTCTTAGGGATTATTCATAAAAACCAAACACTGAAACTCAAAAAAAATCCTACTAATTTTGAGATCAAGATGCTCCTAAAATATCCTTAACTCCTTGGGTATCCATGAAATGTTTCCATATAGGCTCTTGAAGATAGACTATCAAGCTTTAGAATGCATTTTGCATACCCCTATGATGGAATTGGGATAAAAATGACCTCTCTAAGTGGTTTCTTACAAATTAATGGATCTAAATATATTTATACATCACCATAAATTTTTAAAACTATGTGGGAAGGTCCATTTGGTCTTAAAAATTATATTGATTCTCATTAGGGCTTTAGGCTTAGTATTAGGCCTAATAGGCCTGACTATGTTCATGGCCTATAACCACCCTGAGTACTTACGATGACCTAATTATCTTATACAAATTTTTACATGATAAAAACAAAATTTAACACCATTATAAAATCATTCAAGACTTTCCATTTCATGACCTTACTATTTACCTACCCTGCTTGCAGTCTTTTCACTCTTGGAATGCTCTCTATTTGAGACAAAATAGTGGACATATCCCATATTTAATTGATAAATATGAGAATATTAAGGTCTATAATAGTTATCTAGGAACTTATAAAAAAAATTTAGGTTTGGATCACATTTATATGGTCCTTAACTTCATAAATTCTAAGGTAAACATCTCAAACTAGTGACTATGTAGAGTCTAGAACTGCCTGTAGGTGAGATATGATAATTGTCCTTATGCTACCCTATTTCCTTGTTATAATAATCTCATAATATGGGTATATAAACATTTTTAATTAATTATAAATCTTATACATCCATCATATACCGTTTTTAACCTCAAAAATACTCTCTTCACTAGTCTAGGCAAGCCTACACACTGTGTTGATTAGGTCTCTTGTAGGTGATAGTCAAGGAGAGTTTAAAGGGACCTATATAGATTTTCAATAAGTATTGAGTGTTTAAATAATATATTCTATTATTAATAATATAATTAGATAACTTACACCCTAATTTAACATATAGACTTGCATACCATACCTCTTGTTTCTCATCATCAACCTTGTAGGTCTATAGTTATGTTGTAGGTTACCATTTAGGAGATTTAAAAGACTCCTATAGGTGATTTTATATGCATTAACACTATTTTTTAAATCATTTGATTTTAATTTTAGGCCTTATTCCTCTTTAAATATTATTTGGGATCTTCTCTTTCATAAAAACCATATAGCATTTCAGCACTGCAAGTTAGGTTGCTTACAATCATTCTAACACAATATTCACTAAATACTTTAGGTTATAACCTACCTAAGTTAGAAACCTTTCAAAAATTAATCTCCCTTAGATCAAGAAACCATTTTTTTTCAAGACCTTTCCTCTATTATTAGGATAAAATATGGAAATAACTAAGATTACCTAGTCCTCAAGATACTCCACTATGAGAAGGTCAAGTATGTGAGTAATAAGTGATTTAGAGAGATTAAGGTAATATGTCTCTCTAGCAAGTTTCTTAACCTATGATAAAGGTTTGAGGTATGTTTTCCATATTAATACATTAACCACTATCAAAATGGTACTCTCCTTGTTTTTAGACCTTAATGAGATTTCAAACAAGTTCAAACACCTACTATTTAACTCTAATTAGCCTATGTGGAAACTTCCTATTGGTACACATTCAGATACATGATTATGTATATTAAAGAATAGGTTACCAAAACTAATCTTAAAAAAAAAATAAGGTTAAAAATTAATCTCTTCACTTTGAAAACAACCCAAAACCTTGAAAACCCCTTCACTTCTTCAACAAGACTGATCAAGGATTCTTTTCACCTAACTGTAGGTGAATGTTTGCAGGAAAGGTGACTGCATGTGACTTTATAATTATCACTTCACTAAGGGATACTATTAATACTAATATTTGAAAATGGATATTATCACCATGACCATGAGATGAATAAAACATAAATTCACCTTTGATTTGAAAACATTATATGAGAGAGAGAGCCCTTTACAATTGATGAAACCTATCTACAAACTATGATGTAGTTTCATCTAGCATAATGAGAAAGTAAATGACCATTATTTTATGTTCACATGTCCAACTAAACTAAGAAACACATGACAAGGATGTTCATGCCCTTCTAAAATATGTGCAACACTTTTTTTTATGAACTAATCTAAATAGAGGAGAAAACTATAGGCCATGAGGATGTGTAGGCAGAAAATAGTCACTAGAATTCTAAGCAATGATTCATAGAGAAAAAACAACCAAAACTAGAAATATAACCATGTATTTGTATTAGACAAAAATTATTTTCATACCTGAAGAGAATTTTATCTAACTCACCTCCTATTATTTGTATTAGACTGAAACCAGTTGACCATTTTTACATGTAAAAGAGAGTGATGAAAAGGTAGAATGTAAATGGACTTATGGGACCTTAAGGGTCACTTTTAAGTCTACCACATGTGTCAGTACTATTACATAAGCCATAAAACAATTGAAAACCACATGAAACTTCTTGATCTTCTTGTTTTCAATGTAGCACCTTCATTTTTCAGTCCAAGACTACCACCTTTGATAATAATTTGACATCTGGGACATTAAAGAACATGTTGGAACACTTTTTCTCTATGGAAAACCATACAATTTCAATAAATGACTTGAAATGACCTTAGAATGATATAGGACTATCTAAGATAAATATGATAAATATGAAAACACATGTTTGACCTTATTATAGACCGTAGGACACAAATCACATTCTAGTAGACCCCTAAAGCAAGTTTTTAACTATAGGGGGTTGACCAAATTTGACATGTGGTCAAATTAGTCAACATTATTAGTGATTTCCTATGGGTTACAAGATATTTATGCCAAAGACTCATATCCTACTCCCATATATTGGGATATGGATTCACCTACACATAGATATGACACTAAATTACCTTTGAAACCACACCAAACAATAGAAAAAAACACACAAAACAACACAGCTAAGCAAACACACATGTGTTCTTAAGAACACTTAGGTAAAACACACATAACAAAATAAAAAATACCTATCCTAGTATGTACAAGACCTCAACTCTTGAGGTGAAGAAAAACTCACCATGCTTTAACTAGGATCAAATATGGTACCTCTTGCATCCTTGTTTCTCCATGAAAGCAATTTATCATGTGGAGCATGTTTATCAACAAATAACTATTTATGTAGATGGTCAAAATAATTACCATCCTTAGGTATTTTGTTGTCTACAAGTTTACTATTTTGAGACTTCAAGGCTATTTTTTTCCATCAAGGATCTTATTTGAAGCTAAAACCTTCTTGACTTCTACCATGTCTGATTGGCATTTCTCAAACTAAATCATAGGAGTCTCTCGAGTTGTTTCAAAAATTATTTTTTCTTGGACATGATGTTCTTGATGTATGAGATCATCAATCTTGTATTTCTTGTGCTCCATTAGGATTGAGAGTGATTCAACCTTAGGTTGAGGTTTAGACTACTTCTCAATGATAAAATATTCTACTTTAGCTTCATTAGGTTCCTTTATGACTACAAATTATTTGATAGTAGCTAGGTACTCAACCTCATTCTTAACAAGATACTCTCCTTCTTGCTTTTTATGTTCATAAACAACCTCATTATCAAGTTCACACTTCTTTAGAATGGGAGTCTACATACTCAACTATTTAAACTCTTGACTTATGGCATGAAAACTTTTCCATAGAGCATCTTCTTCTTCATGACTATCATCTTCAAGGACTCTTCCATTAAGCACAAGAAAAATAACATTATATTTTTAATCGTATTAATCTATCATGCTTTGTAAAAAATCATCTCATACATATGAATAAGGTAATTTCCCTTAATAGCTTATGGAAAATAATGTTCAATGCTTACCTCATATTTCTCATATGCTCCCTCATGGATGATGTATGTGCCAAGATTAGTTTACTCAAAGTAAGTCTATGTATCATGTCCATAAGTGTTTGAACCATAATCATCTAGGAATAGACTAGATATGCCCTTAATATAAGAGTATGCTCCATCATCCACAACATAGTCCTCATGATCATTGATTGTGTAATTGAGATTAGAGCTTGCTTCTACATAGGGCTCAATATGAAATTTATCTAGTGGTTGAGTTATAATGGTTACCTTTGTTCCATACCTCATCCTAAAGGCCATGAAGTACTAATTAGTTTAGAGGTATCCTCATATCTTGGTTGTGAAATTCATTGAGAGGCAGATAGTAAAGTGATAGGGCATGTCAAAAACCATAATATCTTATAGGATAAGGAATATAGGATAATCATGAAGGAAAAATATAAACCCTTTGACAAGTCACAATAAATTATATGGTGTCCCATAAATTTTTATCACTCCCTTACTATATGGTTCATATTTTAGGCCTAATTTATTAGCTACAACCTTGGGCATCACTGAAGTACTAGCCCTAAAATCCATTATGTAGTTGTGAACAAGTTTGTCTCCAATAATGAGAGTGAGGTAAAAGGGTGTGTGATTTTTAGATTTGGAATAGGGTTACTCATTATTATTAGAATCATTGGTGATGGAAACATGACCATGAGTTTTTGGTTGAGGGCTAACATTAATTTGAGATAGGAGCTCTTTTTGGCCAGGTAAGTGAAGTATTTCCCAAAGAGACATAGATGCCTTAACACCCTTCAAATAATACAAAATATTCAAAATAGGATCACTCAAATTTTCTTGTATCCTTGAGGGTAAATAAGTGTTTGGAGCTTGAGACATTGGAAAATTTTGATTAACCCTTCTAACATTCTAATTTAGAGGAGATACAAAAGTTGTAGGGACTTCCATACTTGAAATCATAGCTTTCTACCTTGTACGAAGGTTAATTAAATTTGTGTCAATAGCATTATCATATCCTAAGCCAATCCTCTTATATCTATCATTATTTTCAATTGAGGAATTATGATTGAGTACATATGTATCTTTAACTAAAAAGTTTGCAAGGTTCACCTTTTGGGGCTTATATCCTTAATTTGATTGCATAATAACTTCATATCATACTAAAATTTGGGGAGTAACTCCTCCTTTAGAAACCAAATATTTCTCTCTATCTTCATTATCATCCATGAATTAATCTTGATTACATTCCTCTCCTTGCACCAAGTTTCTATGAACTAGTAACATGGATCTTATGTTGGAGGTAGAAGTTGGATTGTATGCATTAGTAGACCTATTGAAGTTAGGCTATCCTTGACCTCTACCTTGACCATATTGATAAGGTGGGAAAATATTTCCTTATTAAGGATAGGGGTAGGGTTTTTGATTCACTCCATAATGTAGATTGAGCTGTCTAACTTGAGCCTCTAAGGTTTGGATCCTTACATCTTTATCAATAACATATTCTACCTTCTTAGGGACATATATATATTTGGAATTAAAATTAGATACTTGAGAAACATTTGGGGTATCAATAGACATATTTGGTAGTAGAGGGATAGAAACTTTTAGAGGCAATTTCCTAGTTTGTATTAATCCTTCTCAACTCTAATGGAAAGGTCATATGCTTTAGACAAGGTGTAACCACCCATGGATTATAACACTATGGATATGTTAGTACAAATATACCTTAAATATATAGGAAACACAATGATAGAAGGTGGTCTCATGGGATGAGGTAGCCTATGCCATGTCATTTGGAATATCTCATTAAAATCATGCATAGTCTACTTGGGGGCTATTTGATTCACATTGAGCTGGTGGATAACTGATGTGTGATCACTTTTGTCTTCAAACATTGAGGTCATAAGATCTAAAAAATCATCCCAAGTTGTCATACACCCTCTGGGTAATGTCCTATACTAGTCAAGTGTTTTCCCTCTAAAGGACATGGAAAGGAGTCTAATGGAAATGTTGAATTTAGTAACATTATGAAAATTTTAGAATTGAGATATACCTAATATTCTCACTATGAGTTATATGACCTTCACCATTGAATGTGGGAACACTTTTCATAACATTAGGGGGTATATCATCATATTCATTGAGATGAGTTTTATTTTTAGTGTTAAAGGCTAGGAAGGCATTATTCCTAGCCATGTTATCCTCAAGTTACTTTTCACTCTCTTGATATTATTAGTTTTTAAATTCATATTTCTATTCAAATGTAAATATACATTGAGGATATTGAACTTCAAGAGGAAGTTCAGGTTGAAGGAGTGGGTTTATGGGATTGAGACCTCTACTAGTATATGACCTAGTAAGTACCATGAAGTATGAACATAAAAACTAATAAAATAATGGTTTACAACAAGATATTACCTTAAATGGAGTTTATAAATGTTGATTATAACACCATATGCAACTGTGATGTTGTCAAGACCAACATTCACCTTAACAAGATGTCTTTGAGACAATGGTCCCATCAGGCATGATATAACTATTGTCATCAAATATTTCCCCCTATAGTTAGTTTTTCAAGCCTACTATAAGATTTAGGAAACATTGTAATACCTTTAATCCTATGGGTTGCCTATGATAGAGGTAGACCTCTACATTTAAGGGCTAGCTCTTTAGATTGATCCTTGAATGTTGTTCACCTACGCTAACTATTTTCTTAGATGAAAAGGGATATAAGTAACATCTAAATTAAGATATTATAAAGAGGTGATAATATATATATATATATATATATATATATATATATATATATATATATATATATATATATATATATATCCACTAGACCACCATATAATTTCACTAATATACATGACTCACAACACTAGTCTTAAAATCCTAAATTACTCTAATATTAGTATTTCAAACATGGAGTTGATATGCATAGAACTACTCAAGGTGATTGAACCATATGTAATTTTTAGACAATAAGTATATTATTAACACTTTAATATATAAAAATACACTTCAAAAAACTTCATGTGACCTATTAGAGTGGAAACAACTTGCATCAAACATGGAAGTATTGATAGACTATAAGGATAGATATCAATCACTTGACCTATCACTATACATCACTTCACATACTTAGACAAGATATTTTTTAAACTAAAAAATAAATTTAATATATTATTTTAAATGAAAACCAAAATATCAAATCATTATATCTTTCTCATACTAGGTGTGGAATTATAATATAAGAGCCAAAATAGATTGCATTTATAGAATGCATGAGAGGAGAGAGAACATAAGTTCAAGGGTCACAATGCCACATATCAAGGAATGAAAAATAGTTAAATTTTATAATAATAAATTCAAGAAAAAATTTATATAATTTTTTCTTGGACAAGTTTCCAAATGAAGCATCAAAATTTCTAAAATTGGCATAGGGTTCTCAAATAGCCTTCTTGAAAACTACCTTCATGATGAGGCATATCTTGAATACTCAAAACTACACTAGGGAGGGTTGACACATGTGAAATATCTTATGGGGGTTAGAAACATTGCATAATAGTCATACAATGTGTCCCTAACTCGTAAAATTATTATAAACACTTGTTCTCACCATCTATAGTCATCCATTAGTCTTCTAGGCCTCATTCTTCACATTTACCATCTAATTAGATCCATTTTCTCAATAAAATCTATTTAATAGGTGTTAATAAACCTTTATAATACCCATATTCCTTCAATTACATGATTTAGACCTTAAAAGGTCCAAAAACCAAGTTCTCACTATCTCACTTGGCAGTCACTCTCCTCTTCCACAATCTGCTAAAGATTGCTTGAGATGAATGAGTTGGAAGAGATGTTTCTACATTATTATAAGGTGATAAATGGATATTTATAGTTATAATAGATCCCAATTTACCTCCCCAAATGATTCTCACTCATTGGTTCTCCTCTACACCTGTAAAATAATCACAAACTTAGAAAAAACCCTATTTTGTACCTTGTTTGTACAAATAGGGTACAAACCAATATAATGTGGCAGAGTTTGAGAGAGTCCTCCACAAGTCCAAAACAATTTATAGGAAATATGACACCTTTTTAAATTAAATTATTCCCTATTTTCTCCATCAAGTCTTAGACAAGTGTTTAGGAGAGTTTTAACATGTTTTGGTTTTTAGGAATTGTTCATAAAAACTAGACATTGAAACTCCCAAAATTCCCACTGAAGTTTGATCTCAAGACATTTATAAAATATATTGAAGTCCTTAGGTCCCATGCAATGTGTTCATACAATTTTAAGCTCTTAAAGATAGCCTATCTAGATTTAGAACACATTTTTCATACTCCTATGATGGAATTGGGACAAAAATGACCTCTTTGAGTGGTTTCCTACAAATTAATGGATCAAAATAGAGTTATGACTTCCCCTAAAGTTTTTCAACTATGTGGGAAGGTCTGTTTTGTCTTATAAATTATATTGAGCCTCATTAGGTATTTAGGCCTAGTCTTAGGCCTAATAGGCCTAACTATGTTCATGGCCTATAACCATCTTGAGTACTTATGCTAACTACAAAATCTTATACACCTTTTTACATTCTCAAAATAACATTTAACACCATTCTAAAATTCTCCAATAATTTCCATTTCATGACCTTGCCATTTACCTACCCTACCTATAGTCTTCTCACTCTTGGAGTTCCCTGTATCTGAGACAAAAAAGAGGTTATCTCCCCTATTTTATTAATAAATCTAAGGATATGAAGGGATATAATTGGTATTTAGTAAATTATACAAAAATTTTCAAGGATGGATCACATTTCTAGGCTCCTTAACTTCATAAATTCCAAGGTAGACCTCTTAAGCCTAGTGACTGTATAGGGTCTAAAACTACTTATAGGTGAGGTATGATACTTGTACTTATATTTCTATTTAATTTGTCCATTTAAAACATTTTTATGTCATTATAAATCTTATCCATCCATAATATACCCATACTAACCTCCAAACTACTCTCTTCACTAGTCTAGGTCAGTTTGTAGACTTTGTTGATTAGGTCACCTATAGGTGATAGTTAAGGAGAGTTTCAAGGGGCCTCAATATTTTCAATAGGGATTAAGTGTTTCAATACTATATATTGGTACTCTTGATATTATTTGACCACTTCCACCCTAAGTTAACATCTATACTTGCAGACTATACCTCTTATTTCTCATCATCAATCTTGTAGGTCTATAATTAGGCTATAGGTTACCATTTAGGAGGTTTCAAAGACTCCTATAGATGATGTTCTATGCATGACCACTATGTTTTTACTCATTTTATTTTACTTTGAGGAATTATTCCTCTTTCAATCTTATGTGGGCTCTTCTCATGCATAAAAATCATGTAGCCATTTACTGCTATAATTTTGGTTGCTTACAATAATTCTAACATATATTCATTAAATATTTTAGGTTATAACATAAATGAATTAGAAACCTTTCAAACATTACTCTCCCTTAGATAAATAAATAATTTATTTTATCAAGACCTTTCCTCTATGATTTAGCTACAAGATGTAAACAACTATGACTTCCCAATCCTCAATACACTCCACTATGAGAAGGTTAAGTATGTGAGTAACAAGTGATTTAGAGAGATCAAGTTAATAGTTTCTCTACAAAATTTATCAACCTATGATCAAGGTCTAAGGTTTGTTTTCCATTTTTTCACATTCACCACTATCATAATTCTAATCTCCATGTTCTTATACCTCAATGAGGTTTCAAACAAGTTTAGACACCTACTATTTAACTTTTCTTAGCCTCTCTAAAAACTTCTTGTTCATGTACATTCAGATACAAGACTGTGTATATTGAATAATTATTTTCCATAAATAATATTAAACCATTTTATAAGGTTAAAACTTATTATATTTAATTTAAAACCCTTGAAACACCTTGAAAACCCCTTCACTTCTTTAATGATATTGGTCAAGGCTTCTTTTAACTGGACTATAGGTGAATGTTTGTAGGAAAGTTGACTATGTGTGACTTTAGACTTCTCACTTCACTAAGGGATACTCATAAGACTAATATTTGAAAATATATATAACCACTAGGATCATGAGATTCATAAAACACCAATGCACCTTTGATTTAAAAACACTATAAGAGAGAGAGCCCTCTGTAACTGATGAAACTTGTTTTCAGACTATGTAGTTTCAACTAGCAGAATGAGAAAGTCAAGGACCATTATTTAATGTTCACACATGTAAATAGATTGATAAATACATGATAATTATGGTCATTCCTTTCCATAACATGTGTAACACATGGTTTTTATAGACCAATCCAAATAGAGGAGAAAATTATAGGCAATGGGGATGTGCAGGTAACAAATGGTCACTAGCATTATAAGCAATTATTCATAGAGAAAAAGAAACCAATCCTAGAAATATAACCATGTATTTGTAGTATATAAATATTATTTTCATCCCTCAATATAATTTGATCCAACTTACCTCCTATTGTCCATACTAGACTAAAATTGGTTGACCATTTTTGCATGTAAAGGAAAACAATGGAAAGGTAGAATGGTTTTTTGACATTTTCATGTTTTTCAAAGATTTAAAAGTGTGGTAATGGTATTATTAGACCTGAAGGGCCACTCTAAATTCTTCCACACATGTCAAGATTAGTGCATAAGCTATACAATAATCTAAAACCACATGAAATTGCTCGATCTTATTTTTTTCAACATAGCACTTGCATTTTTTAGTCCAAGACTTCCACCTCTAAAATAATATGGAATTTAGGATGTTAAATAACACTTTGGAACACATTTAGTCTATGCCAAACCATACAAGTTAAATAAATGACTCAAAATAACCTTAGAATGGCATTAGATTATCTAAGACAAATATGATAAAGATGAAAACACATGTTTGACCTTATTATAGAGCATGGGACACAAATCACACCCTATTAGACCCTTATAGCAAGTTTTCAACTATAGGGGGTTGACTTAATTTTACTTGTGGTTAAATTAGTTAATAGGTACATAATTCTTTAAGTCAAACTCAAGAAGTGAAGTAGGTTTAGTAACCTAAAGTTATTAAAAATATCATGGTAAAATATTTAATCTAATTTGATTCTTTGAAAACTGATACAAGAGCTTTGGTGAATGCACAAGCGGACTCACAGTATGAAAATTTTAAATAAGAGGGATAGTACAGAACCAACTAAGAAGAATGTTCAAATTATTGTTGAGAATGTCTCTTCAAAATAAATACTTTAATCTAAAGAAATAAAGGTTTCTATCCCTAAGGATACACTAATGCCAAGAAATTAAAAAAAATTATATCCCTAAGGAGACGCCAATGCCAATAAATTTACCTACATTTAAATTTGAAAAGGTTCCTCAACATAATTATCAATTAAAGGGCTCTATCCTATGATAGAGAAACCAAGGAAATAATGGACAACTTATGCTCCTCAAAATATATAGTCATTTAATCCACTAAATGTTTTAAAACCAATGAATAATACCAATATAAACATTTTCATATGGTAACCATTATCCATAATAAGATAAATGCACATGTTTCAATAAGTTCTCAAGCATCACACTAGCTCTTCTAAATCAAAATGGAAAGTGACTGAATGGAAAAATAAGACCAATGTAGAAGTACAAGATACTATTAAATAACCATGACAAATATTAGTAATAAGGCATGAGCTTCTCCCTTACATGTATCGTTGTTGATTATAAATAATCTAGACTATAATTTCATAATGGATTTAACATCTAGTAGTTTAGTAATGCTTAAGAAGATAGCCCATGATTTCAATATTAGTTGCATTCCTAATAATAGAGGAATATCCTAGGTATATGGAAATATAATCAATATTGTATGTACTATTAAATATATAGTGTCAACCTTGTGTATTTGTCCTATAAGTAATTTCCCTCAAGACATTTTGGTCATTGAATTTCCCCTAACCTTAGACATGTGTCTATTAATAAACTTTACTTTGAAAATAGGATGTTGATTAGTTTTATATTGGTCATAGGTGGTCTTAAGAACAATATATGGTACAAATATTAAAGTACTAGTTAATAGTTGAATGCCATGTGAAGAGCTTGGACCCACACCTTTTATGATCAATCACATTATCCAAAATGAGGAATAAGAAAGTGAATTTGGGATAGATGAGTTTAATATAAATATTCCAATGATATCTTGGACTGATGGGATGAAAATATAGAATATTGTGAATAATATGATGAGTTGATCCCTTTGAAAAAGTTTAAGAAACTGGATTGAGCACCAATTATGTCTATGAAGCAAGGTCATCAATCCCCAAGATATCAAAAGAAGATGAATATATGGAAGGCATTTAGAAGATATTAATTTTTGGAGCTAAATGTAAAATTTATGTGAGAGAAGGGCTAGTATATGTATATATTCACAAGGATAAAAATATATGTTCTCTCAAAGACTAAAATTTAGTTATACAAACAACTTTGTTGAAAATGAAGATCTTGTGAATGGTTTGTAGATAGATGAGAAGAAGGGGATCAAAGATTTGACAATATTTGGAGGTTATGAAATAATATTTAAGCATGTAAAATATATGTACATTACAAATAACCCACTATGAAAGTATTAAATACATAGGGTGTGGGACATATTGGATTCCTTTGATGTTGTCAACATGCATTTTATCCCAAGAGAAGGGGACTTAAAAGTTGATTAAATAATTGTAATATGATCTTATTTTCAACTTCCAAAGTATCTACCAAATATAAAAATCTAGGTCAATCATATTATTTATAGCTAATAATAACCATTAACAAGTATTTGATAATGATATAAAAATATCTAACTTCCTCCAACATGAGGTAAAATTATCTAATGAACTACAACCTGAACTCAAAAAATATTATGGCAATGAAATCATATAACTAGTAATTAGCAATCTACCTAAGGTTTTAGACACTCTTGGAATCATGTACAATATAGATGACTATTTTATAGAAGGTAAGAGGAGCATGATATTGAAATTTATGACTACAAAGAAGGAATGACATATGTTGATAAGAGACTTAAGCTAGGAAATATATGTTAGATGATGATAAAAAAAGAATTCATTTAAATTTGACTTAAACATTATGATATCATTGCTTAAAACTATGAATATATAAAATGTTGTGATAAAGTCATCATCCAACATAACATTAAGATAAAACCTAATATCAAGCCATTTAGACAAAAATAAAAGGCCAATTGAACCCAATAATGAGCACCTTATGAGAAAAGAGTTGAACAAGCTATTAGATACCCACATACTCTATCCTATCAAGTAGTCAACTTGGGTAGCTAATTTGGTACTAGTCAAAAACAAGGATGTGGACATATGCCTACATGTAGATTTTAGATATCTAGATAATATTTTTCTAAAATATCATTATTCTCTTCTCTCAATGAACTAAGTTCGAGAAATAATAGTCAATTCAAAAGTATTTTCATTACTTCATGAGTTATTTCTGGTTTGAAATAATAATATTATTCTAATTCCACATTCACTACAAAATGGGGAACATAAGCATAACAATAAATTCCATTCGGACTAATAAATTCAAGATTTACATTCCTAATATATATGGATCTAATATTTAAAATAATAATAAATGACATGATTTTAGTGTATAAATATGAAATTACATTGTTCTCTAGGAAGAGAGATGATCATATACATCATATAGAAAAGATCTTAGAGATATGCATAGAATTTAGAGCGTTCATAATCTCAAGAAGTTAATTTTTAATCTTGGCGAAGGTAAGCTTATTAGACACATTGTATCAAACTATGGATCATCCATTGATATTGATAAAATTGTGTCTATCTTAAGTTTATATCTACTATAATAAAATAAATATCTACAATATTTCCTAGGAAATATTAAATTCGTACATAAGTTTATTATAAATTTTGAAATCCTAGTCAAACCTATTATCTTTATGTAAAATAAGGATAAATAATAAATGAATTATAGAGTATATATACAAAATTTGAGAAGATCAAAGAGTCAATTTTTATATCCCATGTTTTGATAAATATTAATTTTGAAAATCCTTCCATCCTATATGATTATGTAAAAGAAAACAATATTTCATCTATTCTAACTTAAAATAAATACCAAGAGTTATAGTAACCCATAGCTTTCATGAGCTAAAATTTAAGTATTATGAGACTAGGCATAGTTTCATTGAGAAACAAGCTTTCAAATTTCTAAAATATATTAATAATTTCAAGCATCTCATTTCCAACAATAAAATTAAAAATAATGTGATAATTTAGTTGTAAAGGAATACATTATCAGAGGATAAATTTATGAAAACAGAGTTGGTTAAATCATCAAGACCTTAGAGTTTGACATTGAGATCAAAACAAATAATTTGATCAGAGGAAGATATTTATGTCAACATTATCTTAAGAATTGGTTAAAATCCAAGAACAAATATATTTACATATAGAAAACTAATTTTGAGCAAGAAGTTACAAATGAATATGATAGTTTGGTCTAAATTCTAATACAATATATTGAAATAAAATAGTATTCAACAAGTATAGACTTAAAAAAAGGAGACATTGTATGTTCCATTCTCTCTCATATGTGTTCATCAAAGAGTTTTTATTTAAGAGAAACATTTTGGTTTTTTATTTAGATGCACTAAACCTAAAAAAATTGAGAATATTATCTAATAATCTATTCAAGAATTATATGGAGAATACTACTCTACTTAGACTACAACTAGAAAAATCATGAGAGTTGAATACCACTAGATCACTATGTTTATGGATTCCTGCAAATGGGTAAATAATTTTAAGATATTCCTATTTTTTAAAAGTATAAAAAAAGATGCAACAATGTCATTGCAACCCATCAACTAACAACACTTTTTAAATTATGAGGTTAGATGGAGAAGAGTTGTATATCCCATTCAATGGGATATACCTTGAGCATTATCCATGAGATGGGTAAATAATATCTATAAATTTTTAAATATTTTATTTTGATTCATTTTTATTTCCTATTATTATTTTTAAATAGAATGGTTTAAAATTTGATGAGAGTCTTTTTTTCCAGTTCCACATTTCTCTAAATATTAAAAAAATCAATTAAATACATGTATTTATAATTTTTGTTTGTTAATTTTTATTCTTCCAAATATCTCAATAGGTGTTAGTCTTTTAAGTTCTTCATGCCCTTTGATTTCCTTAAAATCAAATATATGAGCCATTTTGATAGATAGATGATCATGTTAGCATGGGTAAAAAGTTCATGTTGTCTGAATAATTTTAAGTAAATGATAGGATATGTCACAAGCTTATAAAGTGATAAAATATAAATGTCATATAATATGAATTTTCTTGTGGGTTCACTTGTGAAGAATTTGAAAAAAAATAAAAAATGAAAAAAATGAATGCTTACTAGTGGAGGAAGACTAACTCATGAAAATACAACATAATTAAAAATTAATTTAAGGAAGGCAGTGACATTGGTACTTTTAATTCTGTACATACACCTAAATTTAGGATTATTTACTTAAAAGCATTAATTTTGACCTATATTTTACATATATGACTTGTGCATACACATTTTGAATATTTCTCACCTTATTCCCTATCTTTTTATGTATATATGGACTTGGCCATCCCAATTTATTATGAAACATACTAATGATCTCCCTAATATGTGACAAATCACTACATTATCCTAATTATACCATAAACATGTTACAAATCCATGATTTTTCCTCTTTGAATGAAACATTGGTGGTTATCAACAATGTCTTCTTTTGCAAGTAATGTCTGAAGAACCTCTAGCATATATTTTTCAAATTTAAATATTTATTTTGAGTTAGAATATATACATTTTACATGTTATTTATGTGTGTAAATACCTAAAGAGTCATATATAAATACACATTAATCTTACAACCATTCCTATATTTCACTATCTAACACTTGTCTTGGTAAAGCTTGAGAATCCATTTGTACATCCTGAAGGAACTATACAAAAGCATCCAAATCTAGAAACACGTTAAAGGAGTAGTCTAAAATCCAATTTTTAACATTAACACAACATAAAATTTCAATGTTTTCAAGTATCAAAAGGAAAATATTTTCATTTCATTCTCATGGAACATGCTTAAGCACACACACATATATGTGGGACAACTAAATTTTGCTTGAACCCATATCAAAGTATTGGAACATAGGAAAATATTAATCACTCAATAGGGATTGGTTGACACTATCCAAGTCATATTTTACCCCCTCTTTCTAAGTTAATTATGGATCAAGAGTGGATTTAGGGTTTCAATTCAAAGGAATATAAAATCATAATTTGTGTATAGGACCAATAACAAAAAATTACACATAAATCATCTAGAAAATTAGGAACATTGACCTAAGTAAAACCATACCTAAAAAATTACATAGGGATAATACCAGAATATATTAGATATATTTGTATACCATAATTGTTTTATCTTTGTTATCAGTGTATATGTAAATTTTGGTAATCTTTTACATGATTTGATCATCCATATAGCCACTTCAGATCATTTTAAATTATATTCAATAAGTGAGTAAATATAGAAGATACTTTGCTTTTAAAGAAAGAAAAAGTGAAATATTGATGGTGTTTAAGTTGTAGTCAGTGTAAATATAGAACTACATTCATAGGGCACTATAAATTAGGTACTAAACATAGCACCACCTAATATTACTACTTATAATAAGTATCTAGGTTAAATCCTATCACAAATGGTCAATCCACTAAAAAAAACTCAACTCATGATGTCTCAAGCTTTGTCTTCTAGTGCATCATTTACGAAGTAATTTCCAAAGGTAAATGACCTCTCAAATGATATAAATGAAACTTTGTTATTAAAAAATATCTAGAATAAACTCAAAGACCAATCTTAATATTGATTTTTAAGCATGTTTTAATCCATCTTTGGCACAATATATATTGGGATGTGGATGCCTCCATGCTATCTATCCTATTTAGAATCAATACAACACTCTTCCATAACCCAATGACCTTTGATTCATATACATCACAGAAAATCATGTGCACTATAAACTAGCTTCTTTTAATACCATTCCCAAGTTTATATATCACTCCCTACTATCCTATATGTTTTTCTTTCAAAACTATGACTTATAAATCTTGACCTAGTAACATATGATGCACATGGCAATCAATACCTAGTGATACTATCAACTACTTTGCTTGATATTTCACAAATCAACTCTTATAAAATTTTTGTCAAATATTTTTTGGGCTCCAATTCTTACTATTATAAATGAGAATAAATTGGTAAAATTCCCATAAAGTTTCAAAGATATATTATAGGTAAGGCAAAAAGGTGGTTGTTATTTCTTAAGTGACATGGCCATCATTAGGTGAAGAGGCTTCATGCATCAAGTGTTTAGTTTGGTCTTAAATTTAATATAAATAATATTTTCACTATAATTATTTAGGCATATAGACCTCATACACCAACTATGGTAATGGAAAAGGAAAAACTATAATTTATGCCCCTTATTACAATTGCTTCAATTCCACACTTGTGAAGAGAAAGGGTTCCCCTACATTATAAAAAATATTAAATATTTGAAAATTTTTCTTGATGATGATAAGTGGGTATGTGACCCAAAGGGCCAAAATGTGAGTTTTCAAAATGGTTGGTCAAAATAAAAAATACTTTTAAATGTAAACATGAGCCTAGGCCAAAATATGAAAAATATATGAACCCGGGGGAGGAAAATTAATCATAAACTAAGAAATAAGGCATAGAAGTTATTGCATCATTCAGGCCTAAAGAATTTAAGTATTTCAAGAAATGATATTAAAAAAAAATAGTCTGGTCCATATATTCTATTAATAAAAAAATTGATAACAATCTAATGAAATATAAAGGATGGAAAGAGAAAAAAGTAAATGACTAGCATAAGTTCATAGTTGTGTTTGATTATGTCAACACTCCCTATGGTGAGCTCAAAAAATATTTCATGTGGGAGAGGACATATGATCAAAAATATTTTAATTATAAATAAAACTCAAGAGGAATCTCTAATGTAGAAATCAATCATTTCTTCAAACCATAAAATCCCCTAGAGAAAAATTATGGACAAGGTGAAAATTTTATAAAATGTTAGGTTTTCAAGGTGGAGGATTAGTAGATAAAATAAAATAAATTAAGATGCCAATATAGGTGATACCAACCTCAATAAAATGGAATAATGGTTGGGATTGTTGTTGGAAACGAAATAGTGATGACAAATCCCAACTCTACACAATAAAATTTAAACACTACTTCAATGACTCAAGCTCCTCCAATAAGTGAAGCTCATAAATAAATAAATAAAAGAACAAAGTTTAGAGCTAGTTTATGAGGTGAAAATATAAATATCTATCCCTTAACATAATAGAATAAATAATTATTAGATATGGAGGCTATCTCATACATTTACACATGACATACTAGCTCTATGGAGAAATGATAAACATTATATTCAATTACATCTACACTTAGTAGAAATATAAGTCAATTGAGGATCATAAAATATTAATTTTAGACAAGAATGACAAGATTAAAACAATAATAAATAATAAATAAAATTTTGTTGCACATGTAGCTCAGAAGATAATTACACATGCTCTAATAACCTCTCTTCCTACCACCTCTAATCCCATAGCTTCTATCCCATTAATTGTTGTTAAACCAATTGTAACATTTACTATTATAGCCACTTCATTAGATATTCCAACACTTTCTTATCCACAAATTTAGTAACATATGTAGCTTCAAACTAATTCATATCACACCATCTTTTCATTACCATTCTCACCCCCACTTCCACTATATGTAATCACAAACACATCATGTCTATAAATCAATCTTGGTTCAGAGAAGATAAAGCATACTTACACTTCTGATTGAGAATACATTTGTTAAATGAGAGCATGACCAATATAGGGATCTGCTAGACCTAATTATGGGATCACTTGTCACAATACACCATGCTAGGAAGGTTTCCAAAGCCCATAGTCTAACACAATCATGTAACAACCCTAAAAGAGTCCTAGGTTTAATATTCACTCTATTATAATAAAAAAGAAAGTAAATATAATCTAGTGCATACCAAATATTATGGCACAATATGAGAGGTTAGTAAATCAATAAAAACATGTCTATAAGAATCTCAATTATGATAAGTATGAGTAATACCCTAATACATGGAATATGAAGATTAATATTATTTGAGCCAATACTTATGCTACTTCTATCTATTAAAGAGAGGAGAACAAAGTTAGAATATACTTACTTGAATGTGAACCCATCAAGACTCAATCTCTCCATTGGAAAAAGGGGTTTTATAATAGGTTATTGTGGTTTGTAAGGATCACTAAGAAAGTCCAAGGCATCTAATACTTATCCACAAGGCTAGATTCTCCAAGTATAAACCCTAAGGTAAGACTCCTCAAGTAGAATGTGGAAGAGTATATTGTAAATAAGCACAAGTTAATAATAAATATTGATTGCATATTGAAATAATGATGAAATTATCTTGTATTTATAGATGAATCTCACCCTAAATCCTTTCAAATATGTTGATTATATGGGGTCGACCCAATCAACCCTATATGTTTTTGGTAGATAAATCACTAGGTCCTAATTTAGGTCATAACAAAACTCTAATTGAAAAATATCCCTAAATAATATAGGGTCGACCCAGTTAACCTTATGCAGTAACAAGAAGCTAAAAATTGTAGAGGGTTGACCCAGTTGACCTAGTACAATCAACTATCAACAAGGAATTAAGGTGAGGAAAAGAGAGATGAAAAGAGGAAAAATACTATAGGAGTGTGCAACAGAGGAGTAATAGATTAGGAATTTTTTTTAAGAGCTAGTTTGATTGGTAATAATGTGAGAATAAGGGATAATGATCATATGAAGAACCAAAAGTTTTCCCACCCTTTTCCTAGTGCACTCTTTAGGGAATGCACTCAGAGAGATTGAGTCTCAATGAGTTCTTTCAAGATGTAAATCATCAATATTTGATAAAATTTGAAAATCTTATGTGTATACATATGCCCCACTTTAATCTCAACACATTTCACTAAGGTGTAATAGGGTATGGTGCTTTGATAAAGAACATAGTAACACACAATGTTGATGCTAAAAAGAGGTACAATATTTAAAGCAAAAATAACTGAAAGTAAATGACTAAAAAGTAAATAACTAAAAAGTAAATGTAATGCATACCTTGACTTACCTTTATCATTGAATGGTTGTTTTTTGTGTTGTTATTTTTTATTGTGTAGGGCACAAAGACTAATTTTGACAAACCCAAGAATATAAAACTCAGAAGCAAAATAAATAAATGCAAGAAAATCCAAATTAACTGATGTTATGAGGATGGGACGTACTTGGGGATTTGGAAAGATAGGATGACAAGTGCTACGTTAGACCAAATGACCAAGTCAAACAACAAGAGTAAATTTGGTAACTAAAAATCCAAGGCTAGTAAAGATCAAAAAACTCAAACAAGTGAACCTTGAGTAAGAAAATCAAACTCACCAAATCAAACCAAGGATACATATAAAAAACATGGGTAATCAAACATCAAAGGTGAAAGAAAAAAATAAAAATAGTCAAACAACATTTATGAGTGAGTAGTAATAATACTTATCTCACTCAACAATGGAAAATGGGTGGTGCATAAAAATGGAAAACAATATCACTGAGTGAGAAGTAACAAGCCAACTTCACTCAACAATGGAAAATGGTATGAACTCAAGTGTCTATAATGAAAGGATATTAAAATAAATGATAAATGTTAAAAGGAAAGGAAAATAAGTATAGAAATGTAATTTTATGGTGTAAATAAAGTGATCCATAGTTACTCAAACATGTTTTTTTTGTCTAAGGATAGATAAAATTGAAATAAAGTAATACAAGCATGTTTTTAAGAGGTGAAGAAGAAGGAAATAAAGATTAAGGTAAAATAGATTTGGAATCAAAATTTGTATATCAAGGGGGAAATGAAATAGGTGGAGGGGAGAATGAAAGAGAAACTAAAGTAGAGGAAATCTTTATCGAAGTCAAGACACTCAAAATTATGTTTGTCAAAACAAGAGGACTTTTGACCTTAAAGAATATAAAGAAATTCTCTTATCCATGCAAGCCTTAGGTCAACAAATGAAGTATATATATTATCCCATGAAGGTTATATGCATGAAAATTAAAATGGACCTACCTTCCCATAACATGTTCCCCATTCCTTAGGACCCCTTATAGAGTCATTGGTCTACTAAAAATATTGGGTACTTATGTGAGAAAGTAGGTAGCACCATAGAGTTTGTTGAATTACCCTACTCCAATCTACTAGTATACCGCACCTCAATGGACCTTAGCTCTATGTGAGGCCAATTGTGAAGTTTGAACTTTGATTATAGATAGGAGATGCTCTTATAATCAAATATTTTGGTATAATATTGACCATTGAGATTTGTATATTGCTTGTATCATTGCCTTTTATTTCAAATGATTTAGCTTTTAACTTTCTTGATGGCTTTTTCTATTCCTCCTCCATATGAACTTGGAAAACCAAACATGGGTGATAAAGATTACTTTCATTTAATTACTTGGGACAAGGTTGATAAGAAAGAGAACTTCAAAGATCATGGCATGTAAGATTCTTATAAATCTAAGTGAAATAAAAGTGTTATCTTGAATTTGACCTTGTTTTATCCAATGTAGAATGAAAGAAAGGGGGAATCAAGAGGAGTGACACATGGAAAAATTTGAATTATTTCAAATTACAAAAAAATGTGACATAGGGTAAAAAGGGATAAAATGATAGTAAAGTGTGATTCCTTATCATAAGGATGAGGGAAATGGAGAAAAACATGCTAACATAGTTTGTTGTGAAATTTTCATTTATAAAAAGAATCAAAAGCTAAAGTTGAGAACAAAGAGCAAGAATGTGTAACCATTGTAAAATTTATTCTAGAAAAAGATTGACAAGATGGTAATTTTATGAGGAGGGTTGGGTCCTATCCATAGTCTTACACTATAGCTTCATAAAATAGAAACCCACGAGAGTTCCAACAAGTAAGTGAAAGATAAAGTGAGGTAAGCAAAAAGATGGCAATTTTGTGAGGAATGTCAGGTCCAATCTGTAGTCTTACAAAGTAGCTCACAAAAGAAAAACCCAAGAGGTGTCAAAAAAATAAAAAACATTAATGAGAAAAATAAGTAAAAATGGTAATTTTATGAGGAATTTTAGGTCCTATCCATGGTCTTATGAATGAACTCACAAAATAGAAACCCAAGGTGTGTTAAAAGAGAAAATTCAAGAAGATAAATAAGACTATGGTACATCAAGAAACCAAAACACCAAAAAGGAGGACTAAAGTTTTATGAAAGGAAGGAAATTATTGCAGAGGGAATGACCCAAGTAACTTGTAAAATTTTTTAGATAGATGTAGATAGAAAGCATGAAAAGAAATAAATGTTTAGGCAAAGTACTTTTTAACGAACTGTGCATTGGTTGACTCTTTAAAAATATATCCTTCATTAGTTTGAAGATGGTAGGTACTTAGAAGAAGAATATCTTTGACTAAATATGGGCCCCACCATTTTTGGGTGTATTTACCTTCTTTATCATGGATGTAGTCTAATTTAAGGATAAGATCACCAACATTAAATGTGTGGACTTTAACACATGTGTTATGTTGTCTGGTAATGTGAGCCTTGTATTGGTAGTTCTATTATAAGGAAAAAGGACAATATTCATCAAGTAGATCAAAGGCATGAAGATGAGCTTCATATAATTATTCATTAGGAATAATAACATGAATATATATATTAAGATAAGGAAGCTCAACTTCTAAAGAAAGAACTGACTTAGAACCATAGACTAGTGAAAATGGCATTGCCCCAGTGGTAATATGTATGCTAGTTTGATAGGCCCAAAGTGTAGGGTAAAGATGAAGATGTCAATCCATGCAGATTTCATGGATTATCTTTTGGAAGATTTTGTTGATAATTTTATTAGTGGCCTCATCTTGGCCATTACATCATGGATGATAAGGTATAGAAAATTTGTGATGAATCTTGAATTTATTGCAAAGTTGTTTAACATGTTTGTTTTTTAAATTACCACCATTATCTGAAATGATGGTACATGGAAATCCAAAGTAAAAAATGATTTGATTAAGAATAAATTTATAAATGGTAGGACTTATAATGTTAATAAAGGGCATGGCTATTACCCACTTGGTAAAATATTTGATAGCAATGATGATAAAAGCATGCCCATCTTGGGAGTGGGGTAGTTTACCAATGAGATTAAATCCCCATATGGAAAATGGCCAAGGAGATTTGATAGTTTGAAGTTTAGCTAGAGGTGAATGGATTAGATCATTGAGAAGCTAACAAGGATTACACTTTTTAGAATATTCAATTGCATCCTTTTTAAGAGTAGACCAAAAGTAACCCATATATAGGCATTTATGGGCTACAACATGTTCACTACAGTGGCCACCACAAATTCCCCCATGTGCTTGTTTAAGAAGAGGATGGACCTCATCTTGTATAACACAACGGACCAAGGCACCTTCAAAATTATAATAATAAAGGATGTTGTGTTGAAATACATACTTGAAAGCTTGTTTATGAATACTGTCTTTTCATGAGAGTCTAAATTAGGAGGATAAGTTTAATTTTCCAAGAATTGAATGATGTCTTAGTATCATGGGCTTTGTCGAATGGTAACAAACTCAATATGATAGATAAGTGAATCTGGTGGTTGAGTATAAGATGGAGATTTTATTATTTGAATAAGAAAATTAGGATCATAAATGACTTGGTGGGGATGAAAGAGAGATGCTAAAGAGGCAATAAAATTAGTAATGTAATTTTGATCTCTAGGAATAGGATCAATAGTGAAAGAGATGAAATCCTTAGCAAGAGTAGTTACAATTTGACGGTATCTAATGAATTTCTCACTTTTACATTGATAATCACCACTAACTTGGCAAAAACTAAGCTAAGAATCACCTAAAGCATGAAGGTATTGAATTTCTAAGTCAAGAGCAACTCTCATGCCTAAGATAAGAGCTTCATACTCAGCCATATTATTGGTGACATAAAAGGTGAAGCAAAAATATAAAGGAATGATCTTGCCAAGAGGACTTGTGAGAATGCAACCTACCCCATCTCCTTAAAGGCATTTATCACCATCAAAGTGAAGGGTCTAAGTATCCTCATGGAAGTTGACATTAATTTTAGGAAGCTCTTCGATAACCTTTGATTTATTAGTACTAGATGGACTAGTGGATTCATCAATATTATTGGCTTCAAGATTAGTGGTAAATATATGAAATAATATTTGAGATAAATATCTTGATTATGACCTTCAATGTAAAGGATATTGTCATCTAGAAGGTTATCTTGAAGAGAAGAAGTGGCTAGTATGGGAGATGTGGCAAGTTGATCAGCTATGATTTTCCCTTTGATATCTTTTTTAGTGATGATGTGGAGATCAAGTTCCATAAAGAAGAGCATCCATTTACCAATTCTATCTCCAAGAAGAGATGCTTTAGAGAAAAATTATGAAGGGGGTTAGAATAAATAATGACATAAGTAATTTGGTAAAGCATATAGTGGCAAAGCCTTTTAGCTTTGAAATAGATGATGAGGCAATCATGCTCAACTTTGGTATAATGTGCTCATAATTAATGAGGCCTCAACTAATGTAGTAGCTAGCATAATCTCTTCCCATATCATCTTTTTGGGCAAGCATTTCCATAACTAAAATAGGTGTGGAAGAAGTATATAGAATCAAAGGTTTATCATTGTAAGGAGGATGAAGTGTAGGTGGGTAAATCAAAGACACTTTCATGTTATCAAAGGTTTTTTTGAAATGGATCAGCCCATTCTAGAGAAGTACCTTTCTTGAGAAGTGAATTATTGGAGTGAATTTGATATGCCATTTTGGGGATGAATCTCCTAATTTATCCAAGTTTGCCTAAATAAGTATGAATGTTGGGAATAAAATGAGGAATGGGCATGTTGATGATAGCACTAATAAATACTAACACTTTTCTAAATGTGATTCCAAAGACACATTTTTAAGGATTAAATATAACTTTATACTTAAGGAGACAATCAAAGATGATAAAAAGATTAGAAAGATGATTGTTATGATTTTTGGATTTAGCAATGGGATCATCCACATAGCTTTTAACAATTTTGTGAATAAAAACATGAAATATATGAGTCATTGATTGTTGGTAAGTGGATCCAACACTCTTAAGACTAAAAGGAATTTTGATATAGCGATAGGTGCCCCATTATATGGTAAAAGTTATCTTATGTTGGTCCTTAAGGGCAATATGAATTTGATTGTATCATGAGAAGCCATCCATAAGAGATACCATTTCATAACCATCCATGTAATCAATAATGTAATATATTGAAGGTAAAGGGAAGTTGTCCTTGGGACAAGAAAGATTAAGATTACATAAATCAATACAAATGACAATGACAATAGTGACTTTTTTTTAACAAGAAAAATGTTGGAAATCCATTCAGAATAATCATCTAGTTTGATAAATTTAATATCAAATTATTTGATGATTTCCTTATGACATAAAGTGAAAAATTCAAGTGGAAATTTTCTTTATTTTTGATGCAAAATCTTGGCATCAGGATACATAATGATATTATGCACCATAATACTAGGGTCAATTCTAAACATGTCCTCATGGGACCAAGTGAAAGCCTCATGATATTTGTCAAATAATGAGTCAAAAATATCATGTTTAATAGGTGATAGTTCACAAGAGATTGTAATTAGTCAAGGACAAGATGGAGTACCATATTTGATGTGAGTAGTTTCTTTAATAAGCATGGAATTACCATATTTAAAGTGGTATGGTGCATTGGGTAAGGTAGAAATTAGATTTGTGTTAGGGTCAATATTAGCAACAAAGTTTTTGAAGCAAATATTTTTAGTTTGAAATTCCCAAGTTTAAGATGTTGCCAAGGAAGTTGAGGTTATCAGGCATAATGTAACTCAAGGATAACTTCATCACTAGGAAAGGTAAGAAGAGGACCATAATACTTGACATTGAATTTAAGATCAGGAATTTTATTTCCATGGTGATCATACTTAGAAATTATTTGATGAACATCGGTTGCCTTAACGTCTAGTATAATTTCAAGAGTAGAAGAAGTAGATGGATCAGAAGGGTTTGGAATATCAGTGGGTTTAGTGACAAGGAAAGGATTGGATTTAATGATTGTATCAATAGGTATTAAGGGAGATGTAAAAATTTCTAGAGGGTCAAAAGGTATAATTTTCCCTACCGCCCAAGGAATGTTGATAAAAAGAGAATTGGCAAGAAGCACATGACCCTTAGGATCTAAGGTATGATCTATAGAAATGGAATTAACATCTTGATTAAAATCATGGATTTGGGATAAGTTTTTTTTATAATTATAGACATCCAAGTCTATAGATTGAGCTTGGACCATCATGTAGTTATCATTCTATGTTGGAAAAATTATACATGCTTGAGAATCAGGGGGTTTCAGAGGACCAAATATCAATATTACTGAATGTATGAGGATACATGATGAGAGGATCTTGAAATAACTTGGGCACTCTAAAATTATTAAAATTTAAGGAATATTTAGGTAAATAAGGCTCCTAAGCATTGCATGGAGGTGGAAAATCAGTAATCTCATCAATAAGAGGAATAATGTGATCCCTGAGTAATAAATAAGGAAGATGCCATTAAAAAATGTAGGGAGGTAACTTGGTAGTATTTAAAGTATGTTTT
>JARHVA010000313.1:45000-55000 GCA_037957365.1 Torreya grandis | reverse complement strand
AATTTGCATATTTGACTAGTTATTTTTCCTTGCTCTATTAGACCACTAATTGCATGAATAATATTTTAATTATGACATGTAGAGATATATTAAGTCCCTGATATTTTTTAACAACTTTAAATTTCATGAAACCCTTCTTAAGTGAGGAGAAATTGAGAAAAACCCGTTGCCTTTCTGGTTGTAATGTTGCAAAAATTATCTTGTCTTAAACTTGATGGTACATGATCATGGAAAATATAATTAAAAAAAATTGATACATGATAAATAAATCTAAGTCTAGTTTTTAAATCTAGAAATTCATATTTTTACCTTTTTCCATGTGATAGTGCCATCATCGAACCTGCAAGTAGGTCATTATGTGTAAACTAGGAGGTGTGCTTGTATGAAATAGTTTTTGCCATTTGATTCATAAAAATTAAATGAAAATTATGATTAATATTTTTAATGACCTTTTATTTATTTTCCCTACCCCTGATGTACAAAATCCATACTAATCTGTACTTCTCTTCTTGAAAGTGAAGAAAATAGCTTCTTTTTGGATTTTAAAACAAAATCAAGATTCCACCTCCAAGATAATGCATGATAGGGATTTACATGAATATATTCCATGATTATACATTAAAATTAAACTTTTACATGATTTTGAGGTTAATTTTGGCATGTGTGGGTCCAAAATAAATCTTTTTAGCTTAAAAATGCATTAAATTACCTTTTTAAGCCATGGAATTTTAAGATAAAGCTAAAGTTATATTTTTAAATATAACTAAAGGTATTTGGAATAATTTAATGAAATTTTAAGATCAATTTGACATTTTAAAGACCAAAAAATGAGTTTTTAGACTAAAAATTTTAGTTTGATTATCTTGCAAAGGCTATTGATGGTTTCTAAAAAAATTGAAGTGTAGGGGTTGGAATTTGGCCTTGACAAGACAAGTTACCAATATTTTTGGTGACTCACAAGAGTTGACCAACATTCTAGTCAAAATAAATCACTAGTTTTCATTGTCAAATAGACTCTTTTAAGCTTCATAATACCTTTGTAACTAACATAATAAGATTTAATGGAAACACAATTGAACTAAAAAGCAGAGATAACTAACCTATGAAAAAATAGGGAAATAATGAAAGTGAAACAGATTGATACTTGTGCTACTCACTTATTAACATAAATCAAACCTAGAAAAACTAACCTAAAATAAGATTATTTCCTCTAGTATCAAATGTAAATTTATTTGATGCATCATGGATCCTTGAAATGCATTTAACATCTCTTAATGGCATCTTCTTGTAGATAGGAGCACTTATATTTTCATGTCTTCTAGATGATGTCATTGGGATTCCAACCTCCATTATTAGGTGCATGGATTGAAGATATGGATCTAAGACCCAATCATCTTCATCCCATATCCTTATTTATTTCATCAATAATGATATCTCTACCTCATTCATAAGCTGGTCATGATTTGTCTCATTCTCATTCAATGTTTGTATTGGCAAATCAACTAGTATGCTTGGATTAGTATCTTCATTATGATCCATTTGAAGTAGTGGCTCATTGAGATCTTCAACCTCTTGATATGAATTTAAACATGGATTTAATATTTCATTAATTTCTTCTTGATTAACAACTAAAATAATATTTTTTACATTACATTCATCAATCTCCACTTAGGGTAGAGATGGACTATCAAAATTTGCATAAAAGCTCTCCAAATCATCCCAAGAGGTCTCTTCATCATGATCAATTGAAAGGACATGAAATTCATTAGTATTATTACCATTTTAAAAATTTGATCACATATTTATACTTTTTGGATGGAGTCATATGAGAGTTCTTGATCTGTTGCACTTGCTCCATATTCATCTTTTGTAGAGAATGGCATCTCATCCATCCACTCAAGCTCCAACACATCTTGCTTTGGGATCTCTAGAATAGTATTGATTTATTGAAGCTCACAAACATTGGTGGAATACTTAGATTAATGTTGTTCTATCTCATCATCAAAATCTTCCTTATTAAGCTCTTCAATTTCATTCAAGAAATCATGGTATAGTTGTTACCAAAGATCGTCTTCTTTAAGAAAATTCTCCATCTCAGCAATGGCTCTATGTGAGTTGCCTTCATGGCTGCCTTATAAAGAAATATTTTTTTGTAATTCATCTATATTAGCTATTACAAGCTCTTTAGAATCCTCCTTCAAGTCATCTTCTTGTTTATCATGGAAAATTGAAACATTCTTGTCCTTGCCCAATGGTGTCCCAATTATGATTTCTTCTTCTTGATCACTCAAGTCACCTTCATTTTATATCTCTTTGGTTGCATCTTATTCATTTTAATAATAACAGAGAGGATATTTATCCAAGATTGGCATGGTATACCCTTTAAAATACTCTAAGAGATGAGATATATCTAATGGTTGTGCCATAGATGTTTGATTTTTATCCTGAGACTATTAAGCCTGAACAACTATCACCTCCTATGTCTATATATTTCCTTAAATGGATTTCCATGAAGGAAAGGCTTTAGTATCTTGAGGATGGAGGGGTGAGGGTTGAATATCAACAATGACATCAAGGTTGATTTTATCTTATGGGCTTATGATTAGCTATTGTATTTGATTCCAGGTTGGAAAATTGGGTTTAGGAGACTCTAAAATTGAAAGTATTGTAACTTGAGGCATGATTGGGATATTTTTTTGCTAAGATGGACTTGGAATCCATGGATATTGATATGGTGAAATAAGATATATTAACCTTTGATATTTAGATTACTTATCTAATAACTCTTATTTGTAGGCTAATATATCCACAACAATCATTTGCCTTACCCTCTTCATTTTCTCCAACTCCTCATGAAAATTTAGAGAGTTTTAGAAGAATGGTTGATCTTGAAATGGGTTGGATCCTTTGGATGAGAATGAAATACATATGGATCATAATGATCATAGATAGGGCTGTTAATACTGGGAAGAATGACCATAATCTGCTTTATAGGCTATCATAGCCTATAAGAAGATACATGAAAACAACTAAATTTATGAATAATAATGTACCTTTTACCTTGATATTAAGACTATAAAATTACTAAAAATTAGATTTGAAGATGAATTTTCTACCAACTATACTCTAATATCCGATCTTATGTTCCATCAGGTATGCCAAAACTGGTAGTATTCTAGATAACACCTTATTTGAAGGTTTAGTAGATTTGGCTCAAAAACCTTCACACCTAGATAACATTAAGATGTTATAAGATGTGGGACACCTAAACTCAGATCAAATCAATATATTTTGGTGAGGATAGCTCCTCTAATGTATCACTCTGCACTACTTAATAAACTACTAAATGTTGGGATGAAAAGGGAGAGAAGGAAACTAAAAGGGAAATACTACTCTATTGTTGGTGATACACCTATATTTCTAGTTCATCCACTCAAATTGAGCTTCTAAAACACTAATTAGATAATAAAATATTGAATCTAAAACTCCAATTGATTCCTATGCATCAATATCTCATGAAGAGGTTTTATTAGTTAATATAAGCTTGAGGGAAATAGTGGACTAACCCTAATTTAAGGCACTAACCAGCCAATGTTTATCCACTGTCAGCTTAAACAAATAACATTAAATGCTAAACATGAAATGCATAATATCATACCAATATCTAGGTGACATAAAGACTTGACAAGGGAGATATTTACACCACATATGAAAATGAAACTGATATTAACACACTATACTAGAGTAATGGAAATCTAAAATGATCTTTTATTTCTCTGAAAAGGTTACAAAACTCAAATTTTGGTAGAGTTTGGTCTTTTAAAAAAAGGGATCCCCCTAAAAATGGATAAAAATCCTACATATATAAAAAAATATAATCAATATCCAATATTGGAGTTGAAAAAATAAGAGGAGATTAATTGGATGTGAACTCTAGTCAATTTTTGAGTTCAAATTAATTATAATATTCTTTAAATATCTCTTTCCTTTTTTATCTTGCAAAAACCCTTATTTTTGGAATTAAAAAAGTGGTGGGCCAATATTGATGTCAAATAAAGTCATCATGCATGAAAATACATGCTATTTATCAATAATAAATTCATTTTAGAATATTAAACAAAGTCATCAATTCTTCAAGTCTTCACAAATTTGCATGGCCTTTACTTTTGGTATAGAATTGGAGGTGGTGGGACCATGTTGACTTGTAAACCTTCTTTGAATGAAATTCATGCCATAATTTGGAATATAACTCCATATTTAAAGTGATTTTAAGATCTTTAATATTTTTATCTTTCATGAAAAGTAGGGGAGATGCATGAAACTAGTTAAACTAGTTAACCAAAGAGATGTGGACTCAAAAACTAGTCAACTTCCACTTGAACTCAAATTGCGTGATTTTTCACTTATGGATTGAGTTAATAATTATATTTACACATAAAAAAAAAAATCATGTGGTAAAATCTATTTTAACTCTAAGATAAATATTTCACTTCAAACTTCATTTATTTGATTGATAAGATGGCCTATTAAGCCAACTTCTATCACTTAGAAGCTTTCTAGAATCTTAAAAATAAAAAGATATGATTATTTATTCATTTTTACATATTTCAAAACACCATTATATACCTGAACAACTCACATAAGGGTTTGAAACAACCAAAATCTTGAATTTTGCTCTTGGAGGCTTCATCTTGCTCAAGCTTGCTTTCTTCTTGACTGTGTTTTGAGAGGCTTAGGTCTGTGTAAAGACATCAAGAAAATCCACTTTTAAAATGGTCTTGAAATTTTTATGAATGAATATTAAACTCATGATTATTATTCACACCAAATTTTGAGTCAAAACAACATATGTAGATGTTAGAAACCTCAAATTTCCCTAAAACATGTTCCCTTTTACATGGAATTTGTACATACTTGAATGTATTTTTACATATTTTTGGAGTTTATTTCATGGTTAATTGATGTTTTCCAAATAAAATTAATCTTAAATTACTTCAATGGTCCATTTAAATCTAGTTTTCCATAAAAAACCTAAAAAAATGCAAAATTCCCTTAAACCATGCTAAACTAGGCCCTTTTGGAAGCTTAAAAGCACCAAGATTTGCCAAAAAATGAAAAAATGGATAAAATGATGAAAATATCCAAAAATTTAATCTTTAAAAAATCTATTTTCTCTCTTCAACCCTACAATTTTCTTGAAAGCATGTTAATTTACATATTTGATTGGCTTTTTTTCCTTACTCTATTAAACCATGAAATAAATGAATAATATATAAATTATGACATGGAGAGATATATTAAGTCCCCAATATTTTTTAACAACTTAAAATTTCATGAAACCCTTCCCAAGGGAGGAGAAATTGAGAAAACCATGTTGCCTTTCTGGTTATAATGCTACAAAAGTTAGCCTATCTTAATCTTCATGGTATATGAGCATGGAAACTCCAATTCAAAAAAAAACTAATGATAATTCCCTCTAAGTCTAGTTTTTACACCCAAAAAATTTGATATGTACCCTTCTCTATCTAAATATACCATCATCAGACCCTATACTAAAAAATCAAGGTCTAAAAATGAACAAGGTTAGCAGAGTTGACCTAGTTATCCAGAAAACACACATAACAAAAAATTGGGTCAACATGATCAATCTATTTGACTATGAAGGGTAGTTTTAAAGTTAAAAAATGTAAAATAAAAGACTGTAAAAAAAGATACAAAGAGATAGAAAGTAACCTTGGTGGATCAGATATGTAGAGAATGAAGATTGTTGTTCAATAACATTGATATATGCTTGCAAATTCTGCTAACTGGGTCGACTGGGTCAATCAAGGTTTTCAAAAACCTATTGATGAGTGCTTGAAAATGTATAGGGTTGATTGGGTTGACCTAGTAACCTAGACTAGATGTTTGAAAATATTAAAACCTATATTAGGTTGATAGGGTCAATCCAGTAGCATGTACTTCAAAACTTATACACATAACTTAGAGTTAGGTTGATGTAGTCAACCAAGTATGGTAAATATATGATAAAAATAATGATGAAAGAATAAAATAATGAAATAAGTGAACAAATATTGTAAGGGTTATTTCAAGTTAGGTTTACCAGAATGTATACAATCAGAAATGCATCATGTCTATAAATCAATCATGGCTTAGAGAAGATAGAGCATACCTACACTTCTGATTGGGAATATACTTATTAAAAAAGATCATGACAAATATGGGGATAAACTAGCCCCAATTAAGGGATCACTTATCACAATACACCATGTTAGGAAGGGTTCTAAAGCCTATAGTCTAACATAATCATGCAACAACCCTAAAAGAGTCCTAAGTTTAATATTTGCTCTATTCTAATAAACAAGAAAGTAAATCTAATCTAGTGCACACCAAATCTTATGGTACAATATGAGGGGTTAGCAAATCAATCAAGTCATGTATAGGAGAATATTAAGTAAGCTAAGTATGAGTAAGACCCTAATACATGGAATATGAAAATTAATATTATTTGAACCAATACTCATCCTACTTCTATCTACTGAAGAGAGGAGAACAAAGTTAAAATATACTTACCTTAATATGAACCCATCAAGATTCAAGCTCTCCCTTGGACAAAGGGGATTTTCAAGAGGTTGTTGTGGTTTTTAAGGATCACTAAGAAAGGCCAAAGCATCAAAAACATATCCACAAGACTAGCTTCTCCAAGTAGAAATTCTAAGCTAAGACTCCTCAAGTAAAATTTTGGAAAAGTAGATTATAAAGAAGCATGAGAAAATAATAACTCTTGATTGCATATTTAAATAATGACAAAATAATTTTGTATTTATAGGTGAATATCACCCTAAATCAATCTAAATATGTTGACTATATGTGGTCAACCCAGTCAACCTTGTATGTTTTTGGGAGATAAATCACTAGGTCCCAAGCTATGTTGGCCAAAGGGCTAAAAAAACTCAAAGTGAAAATTATCCCTAAATAGTAAAGGGTCAATCCAGTCAACCTTGTACAATAATTAGAGACTGAAAACTATATAGGGTTGACCCAGTTGACCTAGTATAGTCAACTATAAAAGGGGGATTAAGGTGAGGAAAATAAGGATGAAAAGAGGAAAAATATTGGAGGAGTGTGCAAGGGAAGATTAATATCTTAGGGAATGGTTTAAAGATCTGGTTATATAGATAATAATCTAGAATAAGGGACAATAATCCTATGAAGTACCAAAGGTTTGCCCACCCCTTTCCCAGTTCACTCCTTAGGGAATTCACTCAAAGAGATTGAGTTTTGACAGGTTCTTTCAAGATGTAAAGTGTTAGTATTTGATAAAAACTAAAAATATTATGTGTATACATCCACCATATCTATGATTTTTTTTATCATTCCACTACTCATTAATCATTTCACTTCACAGTTATTTCTCATTGCAATTTGCCTAACTATAGTCTAACCCACTTTTGGAGTCATTTATTACATCCCTTCTTCACTATATCAGATTCCACTCCTCTATCCTTACCTTTAGTCCCATTTATTTGGAAATATTTCAAATTTTCATATATCCTTGAAATAGTAATTTTGTGCAAGTTCTAGCTACATAGGATGTTTTGCATGTTGGTTGTAGAAGGTTGCTTACATAATTTAGTGAGTTTTCTTAGGATTAAGTAGGTATTATATATGGTATTTTCATAATATTATCAACATTATAATAATGATGTAGAGTTTTGTAGTATCGCTAAAACTCTAAAAGGTTGTGGAGTGATGCATAGTGGTAGATTTTTAGCAAGGTGTTTTCACATTACCCAAAACTAATATTACATCCATTTGAATGAAGGCATGAATTTATTGAAGAGAATTATGAAATAATCACTTTTGTAAGTTGTTAGTGACTACATATTTCCTTGATGCATGAGATTTAAAAAATTGTGTGCTATATATAAGCATTAGGAATAAGAGGATGATTGAGAAGTACATGATGAAATCATACATAGTGAATTGTATAGAGTGAATGCAATATTACAAGATGTAGTGTATGGTTTATATTGATACACAATTTTGTATATTAAGGATTTAAGTAACTACATGAATATAAAATACACACAGTCAAGTGTGTGCATTGTAATATATAATAAAATGATGTATGAAGCTTACCTAACCTTTAAACTTATGGTAGCATTGTAAATAGGCTTTCGTTGATGATATATTTAAGAAGGTAACCGTGATGCAATTTTTACTTGAAATATTTTTCCCAAGTGAAATTTTGTGTATTGTGTGTTTTTTATTTCCTTATATTTTAATGATTCATATATCATAGCTCTCATTTATATTAATTGATCATATATAGACCTTTCCCCAAAATTTGTTATTATAACTTAGTTGTGAATGTTTAACCTAATTTTTATTTTAAGAAATATAAGGAATAAACAAATTACAATTGAATATATCTAAACATAAATGAATGAAATTACATAAATCTATTTAATTGGATATGAAGAGAAATAATTCCAAGTGATACAAATGAAACTAGACTAATCAGTATAAATGACAAATGGATAGATAATGGTGACACATATTTGTTGATCTATAAATTTAAGGTTGTATATGGGTTGTGTAGAATATGTATAACTTGCTTTTATAAATCTATAAATTATGTGATAATTTGAGACAAAGTATTCATTATGACTGACCTATTCCTATGTTGATCCTAGTGTGAGTGACTTTTTTACTATGGCCATTTTTTTGCCTATGGATAGGATTTTCCTACTAGGATTTCACATGCTAGTATTTATATAACATGTGCTTAATTTGATTATTTTTATATATGTACTTACACTTAATAGATATGTCAGGAAGATTGTAGATAATAAAAGAATCTCCTAATTGACCTACCTTGACAATCCAAAAAAAAAAAAAAAAGTTATGGACTAGAGAAACCTCTATAACATTGTTTCAAACTATGCACATCACATGCTCAAAATTGAACCTTAACATTATTATATAAGTGTGTGGATTAAATATTTCAAGTGAGGGTTTGTGAACATCCTCTTCCCCTATAAGTGATGATGTGGCTACATGAAATATAATACCCTCCTTTGGCACAAGGGAAATGTTGAGATACCAAGATAGATTGATAATGTAGTAATTTTATGAGATTCAATTAATCATAATTTAAGTGAAGTTTGTATCTAAGCTTTACCTTGGATTTGACTTGGATCTTTATAATTGAAGATGTCTTATGGTTATTGGCTCTAAGCTTGACTTGGATGTTTTTTGATATTTGAACATGTATTATACTCCTAGATTCCTAAATTTATTGTTAAGACCTTGTATATATAGGTTTATCTAGTATAAATTATACATGCTAGATAAATATAGAAAATTATAACATCAATGTGTTTATAGTGTATAAGGTTGACATAGGAATGATTTCAGTTGTGTTTTCAAGGCAAGGCTAGTTAAAAAGTCAAACATAATATATATGTATCAATGAATACCTTTTTATAATTTTTGAGGTTCTTTTAATCTCAATATAATAGTGTATACCTATTATGGGGCTGAGGTAAGCTTAAAAATAGGCTAAAATTTACAAATTTTTAAAATAAGGTGAATTGGGAATAATGCACTAGGAATAAGTGTCTTGTGCAAATTTAGGTTCCTATATAATGTCCCCACATTGACATGTGTATATGAGTGAGATGAATATGTGTGTTAAAATACAAATTAAATAAATTGAAACAAGAACTTTCATATACTTAAAGAAGATTGAAGCATATTTGTTTCACACTCGAGCTAAGCTTTCATACACAATGTATAGTGAATGCACCTGTAACAAATACCAAATGCTACATGTAGTCAAAATATCATATGTTTGTTTTAAGTGACTTTATTTTTAGATTTGAAAAGAGATCATAAAAATTGATACACCTAATTGGCAACACCCCAAATTCCAAAAAAAAAAAAGACTTTCAATAACTGTCAAAATATAGCCAACACTTCTTTATGAGTCTTC
>JARHVA010000313.1:0-40000 GCA_037957365.1 Torreya grandis | reverse complement strand
AAATCCTATCAAACATAACATATAAGTAAATAAAATTTGATCTTATAGTGATAAAAACATATAAATTAACCTTAATTAAATGCAATGTTTAAATTGGATCCCACCAAGTGAGAAGATAACATACTTAGCGAAAATCAACCAAGTAATTTTAGAGGCAAGAAAAGTGAATATGAAGGTGAATTTTTTATTACATGTTTACAATCCATTTTAGTTTTTGTAATAACCAAAACTCTTGGTTATATTGGGAATTATACCATTGCATTTCAATATTTATTGTAGGTGACCTGGTATTATAGATTTTACAAAACAAAAATTCAAGGGTTCAAAACCCTTTGGTATTGTATTTTGATCAAAATTTATTTTTGGTCTTGTTTAAAATTTGTAAAGGAGTTATAAGCATTTAAAAATCTTTGAATCTTTTGTATATTGAATTTAATTATGAGGGTCAAGGCAAAACCCTGAGTAACATTCATCTTGTTATTTTTTATAAATCATGGAAAAAAATGTAAGATTGATCTATAAAAATGGTGGATTAACACTAAAAAACTATAATTAATGGTATATGAACATGGAAAATATGTTCATTTTTAATGATTTGTGGGAAATAAAAAAATATTACACCACCCGCTGATGCTGTAAAATTGCTTAAGTATTAAAAATGAAATAAGCATTCTCTTTCTTTATTAAAATCTTCGTGTTCTACATAGGTGATTATTTATATTGAATATATTAAAAATAATGCATGGAAAACATTAAAATATATGTATGACAAATAAATTACCTATAATAAAATTTATCTCTTAATTCAGTTGCTTAATAATAGGCTTAGCACTGAAGAAGATGTATTGTAATATCTCTCTCACATGAAAACTCTGAAACAAGAGTACTGTACTACAAGGGTAAAATTTATGATGATGTGTTGATTTCCATCACATTTCATGGCCTTATTTCTACATACACCAAATTTTGTTGAAATTTTAAAGCTTAGTGATAAGCTTAATGATGCCGCATTTGACTTTATTTGTGAGTTGTTGACTCAACATGAGTGATAGTTTACAAAGAATAAGATTATACCTACTAAAGAGGATCACTACACAAAGAATAGGTTACATCATAGATATCATTTCCATTATAGTGATAGTTTCATAAGCATTCTTTGAAACACTCTCTAAGACAATCTCCACACCATTCTCGATGGTCTCCACAACATTCTCATTAACACTCTCTAGGATATTCAAAATGCAAACATCACCATAAGAATTTTTATCACTCTTATGTTTATTCTAGTGATTCAAATTCTTCTATATCTCATCATCACAAAAAAGAGCCAAAATGTGGTGATATTTTTATGCCTTTTTTGATGACCCCGCTCTCCACAAAAAGAAAGATGAGGCAAAATTTGTGGATCATTATAGTAGTATATCTTTTGGTTACTCTAGTTGTTTTGGTTATTCTAAAAATTCATTTGATTAGGAGGCATAATATATGGCAAATATTTATGGTCCTGATGGACCTAATAACTTGTTCTAAGTGATCAGTGATTCAATCATCTTGTATGAGCTACTAGGACTAAGACTAGGATATATTGTAGTGTCATTTTTTTATCTTATGTTCTTACTTTTAGTTGCATTTTTGGCTCTGTACATCTGATATTCATGACATAGATTAGATAGTGTTAGTTTATTTTGATTATCTTATTACATAGCTTCTCACTTCTCATCTAATAAGGGGAGAAGATATAACATTTAGTTGTTCTTCGGTCAATAATCAATAACATTACAAGTTGACAAGGGTTGATATGACCTTTAGTGTTGATCAAAGGTCATCAACATTTGTTGGACATCATGGAGATGTGTTATATAGAGCATGAGTTGGTCACTTTGATGGGCTTCTAGGTGGAGCTTTATGTAGATCAATGAGGTTAGATAAACTTTTATTTTATTCTACTAAAGTATAGTATGATGATCAAAGGGGATGAGCAATATTTGATCATATTCATCATCCTTTTATTCGACAACTTGAAGGGCAAACTTTTGTATGAAGTGGCATCAATTTTGGTCAATACCAGGATATAAAATGCACTAGTTACAGTAGCTTCAGAGTTTCTTTGATGACTTCAAAGTCATTACTACTGTTATTTATTATTCCATACAAGGGGGAGTTTGTTGGGTTAGTTATGATCCAAATATGTTTTTCTTAATTAGTTTATTATTAGTTTTTGTAAATATTATGTTTGTTTGGGGTGGTTAACCCATTAGTTAGTTTTCACAAAAAATTACTATAGGTTTAAAATCATACCAATTTTGAACATTAATACATGAATGTTTAAATTAAATGTATTCTAATATTATTCCTCCATTTTTGACCTAACAGTCCATGAAGATGAAATCCATAATGTGGATGCCCCTGTACTAAATCTAAATGATGAGTTAAATTATGAGGAATAAAATCCAATTTTGTCCCCACCTTGATATGAGAAATGAGGCATGAGAGGTATCTAAAAGTGTGGAAAAAAAGCCATACTTATGCCCACTATGGTATGTGAACCGAGTCTAAGAAATAATCTACTCAAAGATTAAGACTATCACTCAACCTTCATAATCTAGGTCTAGTGACAATCTATGGATAAATCACTATAGTCATCTATATGACCCAACCTAGAGAAATTCTATGGACATCCTGGTGACAATATAAGTGTAATATGATAATCTACATGTAGCTAATGTTATAATGTGTTATTTCATCTATATAACATAGTGGAATCATATGAGATTAAGGACACATGCTCTACATTATACCTCCAAACTTGATATCTAATTAATGCAAATGTGCACCTTGTATATAAAATTATATATGTATAGGTATGGCATACCATGTACATGCCCCCACAGTCATAATATGAGTTTGGAACTATGTAAAAACCCTATGTAAAATTTTAGAATGTGAACCAATATCTGTAAGATAATAGAACCCTATAGATTTGGGTCAACTTATGTGTCTAAACATCTAAGCAAATATATGTATCTAGATATTTGAGTCAATCTAAAATTATTTAAGTCAATCTAAAGCAATTTGAGTCCATCTAAACCAATCTAAGTCAATCTATGTATTTGAATCAATGTATATTTAGGTATCTTGAATCATTTTATATTTGGGTATCTAAATTGATTGTATATCTAGGTATTTAAATTATAAAATCTAGGTGTATGAATTGGTGTGAATAATATATGTATGCCCCCATTTTGGTGAGAGAGTCAAGACTCTAGTAAGGGTATCAAACCAAAATTGGTTTTGGTAAGCATGTTAGTGATAGTTAGCATTGTTGAAATGAGCATATGATTGATTATTTTAGATGTTTGAAATATAATTGTTTTTAGAATTTGGGGCCAATATAGGCTTGTGGTCTATATTGGTTTATTAAGGAAGCATAAGTTTTTTCACATTTTGGAATCAATTTGATTTGAATAGTAGTTTAACTAGAATGGTGTGGTAGGTATCATGATCAAGTCCCACACACAATAAATGGATCAAAAATTAGAGTTACAATTCTTGAGATATCACATTTGGAAGAATATGGTATTAGTTGGTGAAATATGCATGCAAGGTCAACCTTAGGTAGGTGACATTTATAAAAAAATGGATTAAATAGGTTGGTTAATTGGTTGATTGGTTTGAATTTTTTTTGAATCAATTGACTTCAGGGAATTTTGTTTCTTTGAGTTTAGAAACATGATAAGAGAATGAGGAGTGAACATGTCCCACTATGAGGAGGTAGATGTGCTCATCTAAGCTAGGGAAAATGTTACCCTAGTAAGGAACCTATTATTTTCCCTATTTTTGAAATATTTATTGATTTTTCATCATTTTATTGAAAATTTGGTACTTGTCTTGGGTTGTTACACTACTATCCTAGGTACAATGTTACTATCCAATGTTATTATCCTAGGTGTAGTGCTAGTGTCCACTAGAGCCAATTTTTCTAGTTTTGCTTCTATTTTATGTTTAATGGCATATATTACATGTTTATTTGTCATTTAGAGATGTTAATGCTAAATTTAGTTGTGTTTTAAAGGTGGATGCAATACAAGGGAGTTATGGAGTGGTTAGATGATGGAGTACTTATGTAGACTACCCCTAATAGATGATGAGAGTTTAATTATTGATAGATCTAGTTTGGGCCATGTTTTATCATTTGTTTCAATGCCTTGGGACTCCCATATGATGATCACATTATGCAAGAAGTAGAACACTAATACTTTTACATTTTAATTTCCCATTGAGGAGATCACTATGATGTTGGAGGATATTTATAGGATGCTAAGATTTCTCATTACTAGTTGATGGGTAATGTTATAGGAAGCTACTTAAGATAGAGTTGTAGATCAAGTTGTGAGGTACTTTTTAGTTATGCCCATGAAGACCCATTGACTAGGGAGTTACAATGATGTTTTTTTGTCTTTAATTAGCATGTCTAATGTTCCATGTTTGTAAAAGTTTTTATTAGTGTTATTGTCTTCCTTTTTGTTTTATATGAGAGTAGGGTATTTATATCATATAGGATGCATGGTATAGTGAAGGATATAGAGGATCATGGGACCGTATACTCATGGGGTCATACTATGTTATCCCACTTATATCATGATTTTTATTTTTTTACTTAGGAGTCATGTACAGGTGACATTGGGTATTCTACATTATTGCATTGTTTGGATTATGAGCATATTATAGTGGCTATACTAGAGTGGTTTTTGTGTATGGTTTGGGCCTACCCATAGATGTTTTCAGAAAGATGGAATCACAATGCACTATAAATAGTTGTTGGATCAGTTGATAGTTGGAGACATTATTTGGAGACCCATAGGGGCTTTTAGGGGTGACCCAAGTATGGTGTTCAACTGAGATGGGTTTACATGAGATGTTGGTTATATGACCATTGGGTCAATTTATTTGAGATATTTAAGTATTAGTGGGTGACATGACAATTTGGTATTATCTAGGATGTTCCACCTATACCATGGGTGTGGTTGAGGAGTTCTCAAGTGCCAGTGAGGATGGATAATAAGTCAAAACCCATAACTATTGATCTAGTTCCAATTTTAGTGATAGAGTTATATCTAGTTCTAGATACACATAATGTAGATGATGTGGGAATGACCAAGGCCTCCATAGTATGGTAGATTACACATATATAGACACCATTATTTCTAGGAGATGGGGATATCATGTAAGATGCATTAGATTTTGATCCCATTAGGGTAGTTAAGGTTATGTTGTCATTATGGATTTGTATGTTTTTTAGTTTAGTGCTTGAATTATCAATAAAATATATAATGTATTGTGTTGGTATGTGTAGGTTTAGGATATGATAAGTACTAGGAGACCATTAGTGAGGCTATCCTCTGAGAGCTAACACATCATATCCCTAATGTTTCTATGGACAATGGGCTAGTGGAGAGGAACATAAGACTTGTAGGTGTTTATGCACATCTATTTTATTGTGTGTCCATTACCACTATGACATATAGACAAGTAGTTACTGAAAAAGATGAAAGACATATTGAGCTATTGAGGTGAATTTTTTCCCCACCTAATGTTATTGGTGGGTTAGATGTTAGGATCATAGATTAAAACATTTATCTATAGTAAGAGAATGTGAATTTGATGGTCTAAGTGATGGTACTATGGGATAGAGAGAGGAAACACATATCTTAATCAAGATCTAAATGGGATATAAGGGCATCTAGTTCTAGTGTTGATGTATTTTAGAGTAAGACTGAGGAGGGTGATCTTGGTTGCCAAACTCTAATTATTGAGTGATTATGTATTATTGTATTAAAACTCATTTTGAATCATATATGGACATTTTTTTACATGGGTATTATGTTATATGGCATTTTAATTTGTGGCATTATTTACTTGAGTAAGTATTTTGGTTGTATTTATTTATTATGTTTTGATATAGATATGTATTTGTTCAGATAGGGAATTATAATTGATTTCTCATATGTATATGGATGTTGGAGTGTGTGTGTGTGTGTGTGTGTGTGTGTGTGTGTGTGTGTGTGTGTGTGTGTGTGTGTGTGTGTGTGTGTGTGTGTGTGTGTGTGTGTGTGTGTGTGTGTGTGTGTGTGTGTGTGTGTTTGTGTGTGTGTGCGCGTGCGTGCGCACACATGCATGCATGTGCGTGTGTGCATGCATGTGTGTGTGTGCACACGGGTGCACACGTGCGTGTGTGTGTGTGCATGTGTGTGTGCGTGTGTGTGTGCATGCACGTGCATGTGTGTGTGTGTGTGTGTGTGTGTGTGTGTGTGTGTGTGTGTGTGTGTGTGTGTGTGTGTGTGTGTGTGTGTGTGTGTGTGTGTGTGTGTGTGTGTGTGTGTGTGTGTGTGTGTGTGTGTGTGTGTGTGTGTGTGTGTGTGTGTGTGTGTGTGTGTGTGTGTGTGTGTGTGTGTGTGTGTGTGTGTGTGTGTGTACATGTGCATGTGCGTGCATGCATATATTAGATTAGGAATGTTAGTTTTTATTTGTTAGTTTCTATAGAAGTATCATAGTATAACTAAGTGTGGATCATGTAACTATGACACACTATTTTAATTTAGATGACACGGTAAATAATATATGATATTACTCATGTTATGTAGGTATAAATGTATACTCTATAATTGATACTACTCGTGTTACACTACTAGTAGTTAGATGTGTAGAATATATAGCATATAGCTTAATCATCTATTATATTAAAACTGTGTTCTAATATCTATGATCATTGCCAAATATCTTACTTAGTGGTCAAATTGAGACTATGTTCTAATCTTTGTGATTGTTTCCAAATATCCTCATTGGTGGTCAAAATAAAATTATTCTTTAATCTCTATTATTGTTGTGAAATATCTTAATGAATGGTCAAATTGAAAATGTGCTCTGATCTCTATGATTGTTTCCAAATATCTTAATTGGTGTTCAAACTAAAACTATCATTTGATCTCTATGATTTTTGCCAAATATCTTAATCAGTGGTTAAATTAAAACTGGTGGTGGAGTTAGTTTCCATTTTTTTACCATGTTACTATAACTAGGTTGATCTTTGTGAACTATTTTCCATCTCTATTGAATCTATGGTGCATCAGATAACACATAATTAGTTGTCCTAGAAACTACATGGCTTGTATGATGAGTAACCAATGGCTCATTAAAAGTAATGTCCTAAGATAACTCACTCATAAAAGAGTGTGATCTAAGAGGGTGTGGATAAGGATATATTGATACCCCTATGTGAATACTATAATTCCTATGTAAACCCATTGGTCAATATGATCTTTGAGTGCACAATAATTATTGTCAAAATGTCCATTGATTATGTGATAGTTGCAATATGGTTTATTTCTTATTCCCCAAAAAAACATTTCTAGATGATGTTGAGTAGGATGAAGGGTGATCATTCCTCTATATATTAATGCAAATAATATATCATAAGACATATCTCCATCTAAAAATTATATGGCCCCACTATGGGTGTCATGTGTTCTATCCATTATATGAGATGTTATGTAAAGTGGATCTTTAAATTTATTGAGTATCTTGATTGGTTTCTTATGTTTTATGTTTTCCTTACTCATAGGTGGATTAGGTACTTGTACCATATTAGATGAATGTATTTATGAAATATCTAAATCCAAATCTACCTCTGAATCTATCTCAACTAGTCCCAATTTCTTCTCTAATGTCATAACTATGGTGCATAGATGCCAAAATGATTTAGTTGTTTAATATAGTAACTTCTCCTTAATTTGGAAGATTATGCCTCTAAAAAACATGTATGTACCTCTAAATATGTTGGTTGATAGATCAACTATTTCATGCATGATTTGAATTGTATAATGTAATCACTCATTGTGTCTAACTTAACCTGGTTTAGTGAATGCAATCTCTTATACATTAGTCAAGGTCTCTTTTTTTATATGTATTTCATGATAAATACTTATTCTAACTGATCATATGTATGCATTTAACCATTAGGGAGTGAATTATGAAACTAATTTAATGCCTCAACTTATAGATTCTATAGAAATAGTTGTAAGAAAATCAAACTACTAGTGACATGTGCCATAGATTTTACATAAGCTTTAAAGTGAAAGTATGGGTCTCCATATCCATTGAACTTTGGTACTATTAGTATCTAAAATTGCTTTGGTAACTTTTTAGTGAATATTATATGTGGGATAGGATTGCCATGGATGGCATTAGAATCAACCCAAGAGTGGTATGCTTTACTTTCTAATGTAAGATGGTGTACTTAGTGTTGTAAAGTACCCATGGCATGAATCAAGGATATTACCTCTTCTAAAGGTATATTAACATCATCAAGGGTTTCATTTAATTTTTGAATTTTGTAATTAATTTTATCCATTGGAACACTACATCGAGGACCTTTGGTTTTTCTCAACATAACCTTTAGAGGGGTGATAAATTGGACTTGGGGAGATGGAAATGGGTTATCACCCTTGTGGAGTTTATAATGAGAAACAATTCCTACTATAGTAAGGGGGTTGAGGGAGATTAATTGGTAGTTATTAATTTTTCAATTTTCAAAGTATCACATGCTAATGGACTTTAAGATATATTATTATTATGCAAATGTAAATTTTGTAAAATATGAACATAATAATAAGTTAATTTATGTTTATCTAAAGGCATATTATAATTTTAACTAGAATTTGATAATAAATCAATTTAAACATGAGATATGCATGAATTGGGGAGAGAACTAGAAGGAGTATACTTAATGTATTCTTCACCAAAATCATATTAGTCATCGTTATTCTAAGGTTCATCAAATTCAAAGTTTAATTTACTTGTATAAGTAAGAGTATAATAATTATCATTCACATGCTCACTAAGAGAGAGAGAGTAGATGAATATTTTATGTTTTTACTACTGTGAAATATATCATTTTGTGTAGGTGTAATATAATTCATGTCTTCACTACTTATGAGTGGAATGCATATATGATCATTATTTTCAATCTTGGAGTCAAGGGTAGAAGAAGTAGCAATCATGTTTTCATTTAGCACATTATGACATGTAGGAGAAGAGTTAGACGTATTTGAATTATCTACATTTTTTATATAATAATTATATTGAGCTTGAAATTTAAAAGAAGGTGATAAGATAATCTCATATACTTTATTTTATGCATCAGTAAAAGGTATAGTATCATTTGTACATGTTTTTTCAAATTGAATTGAGAAGGGTACAAAAGATACATTTCTCTTTTCTATATTTCTTGAATCATGAAAAAATAGATTTCATTTATTTCACTTATATTGTTTTAATTTGAATAAGATGATAAAAAAATTGGTTGAAAATTTAGGATCACATTGGAACAAATCACTACCAACAAGAGGTTATTTTGGCATTATATTATTAATTTGATTTTGAGAGGTAAGAAAAGAGAGAAAGAGGAAAGAGAATAAGATGCATATAATCTATCCTTATCAACACTTTCATTGTCATGCTCATATTATTCATCATATCCTTCATTACAAAAATAATGATAATCATCATCATCATCATTATAAATGAAATCACTATCATGCACTAATGTGAAATCTTGAAATATTTCCATTCATTCTTATAATTATGAGAGAAGGTTAGAAATTAATCAACTAGGTGAGGGGAGAGAGTTTTGGACATTATTTTAAAATTTCCTAAGAAAATAATGTAAATAATGAACAACAAGCACACAATAGGTAGAATGTAATCTAACATAGGTATATTTATAAATATGCTAAATATTCAGTCCAATGTATGGAAAATAATAATTTTATTTGAAACCCTAAGCGCTAATATTTGGATTATAAGGACCTATTATGCATATCTAAGGATTTTTAGGTTTTTTTAGACAAAAATTAAAGTTTATTAAATTAATGAAACCCTATTAGAGGACTATTTTAGATCTATTAGGTTGTGTAAAAGTCAATAAAAATCATAATTTATAAACCCTGATTTATTACATAAAATCAGAGAAGGTAAACCCTAGGATGTAACCAAGGTTTTAAGAAATATCAAAAGTAATTCAAGTTCACAATTTTTTTTTAACTATTTAGGACTTAGACATGTAAATCCTAGGTTGTTAAAGGGGCTAGGTATAGAGAGTAAATTTAGAAAAATATTGCAAATATATATATATATATATATCAAACTAATTTACATGAGATCTATGCACAATGATAAAATTGACTAATTTGGAGGGAAATAAGAAATTTTGGATGTTATGAAGGTGAGAACAGGCTTGGAGATTAGTTAGGAGTCCATTCTAGAATTGAGGTTTAAAACTTCCTTTAGATAGTAGTGTAGTTAGGAGGACAATAGTGCATTGTGATAGTATCCTCCTATGGAGAAACTACCTAAGACTTCCAAGGATGATACAAGAGGTTTTTATGGACATGTAGATGAGTATTGATCTTTTGATCATTCATCTGTGTCACTATTTTGTTAAATATTTTATAAAACCTAATGAACACCTAAACACATGAAACAAAAATAAGATCAAATGCAAAAGGAAGAGAAAAAATGGGTTATGATATGTTAAGATTACACAAGATATAAACCCTATTGTCATAGCATTTGCCTAAATTAACCCCAATGATAAGATTCTTAAATCACATGTATTTCTCCCTTTTGAAGCATGCATAATCAATACATGATATGTTAGAATGACTTTCACTTAGGCCCTTATTTGATCAAGCATACAAGTGTATATTTATTATTGAGTAGTATGCAGTGTATTAAACTATACCATTGACTAATTTTTATGTAATTATGTAACAAAATAGTAAGTGATATATTTAAAATGCCTTGTGATATGCTTTATATAGAAGGAACTTTGATTTGAATGTAAGATCCTTGTTCATTAGCTGAAAAGATGAAAAATAAAGATAAAATTATAAGAGAAGGATCAAGGAAGGGTAAAGACCCAAAAAATGATTAAAAATTTATTGTTCGACACTATCACTAAACGTGTACACTAATGAACTATGCTAGTGTCCAAGACTGTGCTAATGTGCTAAGAACATAAAACTGGGTGAAGACTGTGAAAAACAAGATAAGTGGACTTTATGACTGGGATGGGATGACAAAGGACCATTGGGGGTGTAAAAAAAATGTAAAATAAGTCATAATAAATATTAAAAGACCTAAAATGACCATGTAAAAAATACTCACATTCATCACTAAGATCTTCCCATGAAAAAATAACAAGACATAGTACTTGTGGTTGTTTGACCAAATCAGAGCATGTACAACATGTAACGCATAATGTATAGAATAATAAAGGTATATATAATAATATGATATGATAAATATATCTAAATAAATCCCATTATATTCCTTGTCAATCACTAATCAATGTGGGTAAGGTCATGTGGAAGAACTGGACACATTTCATTAAAGGGTAAATGATAATCACAAAAGTATTGGTATTGGTTACTAGTGATAAACTGTATTAGTTTTCAAACATTAGGATGTGATTATAAAATTATAGATTTAAGTGAATCCACAAAATAAAGGGGATTTATTATATATTTAAAGTTATTTATGAAATGCACCATAGTTTATAGGTAATATGTAGAAATGGTTATACTCTTGATAAGATTGTTTAGGTTTTTGGGTCTCACCATTGATTATTGAGATAGGCTTACTATTTTGCATAGGAATAGGAGTCAAACATGTGTTTTAAATCATATTTTATTTAGTATTAAAATCCATAGGATAATATATATGATAAGGTCTTGTATTCATTATCTCGTTAACTTCATGTATCATTTCATAAATAAGATTATGTTTTATAAGAATAATTATTTTAGAATGTTTAACCATGTATTCAATAATTATGTTTTTATCTATTTTTTTAATGTAAACTGTAAATAAAATAAAATAATTATCACACAAGTTGAAGGATTGAAAGGATTGGATAAACCCTAGGATTAGAATCTAAAAAATATCTAAGTCCTAAGGAAAGGAGTGTTTATAAAATCCTAGGTTTAGTTTTTTAAAGAGTTGGGGTTAATGATTTAAGGAGTGTTCAAAAATGTCATGTTCACCATTTATGTTTACTGTAATTATGATTTTTAACAAAATAAGGAGTAAAATAGTTACAATTAGATAGATCTAAGCATATATGAATAAATGTAAATAATTCAAGTTATATAATATGCTATGAATAAAAACAAGTCCAAATGCCATAAATGAAACAAGAATAAGAAATGTAAATGATAAAGGGATAATGAATCATCACATATGTTTGCCTATTCTAGAGATATAATACTATAAATATATTGTGTAAACTATGTACAACCTTCTATTGAACTCTAGAGATTGTGTGTTGATCTGGGATAGACTTATTCATTGTGACATACTCATTCTTGTGTTAACCCTTAGGATAGACCTATACATATGCAACTTTTTAATTGTGGCCAATTTTATCTAGGGGCCCCTAACTATGGTTAGGTTTATCCCTTTGTGGTTGGGTTTGTCTTCTTAGGATTTTGAATTCTAATATTTTTATCATTTTTATGTTTTCACCTTCATACTTTACTTGTACCTTCACTTCATAGTTATATCTTGAAAAATATGTGTAATATAATAATATCTTCTTTGACCTAGATTGACTATAAAAAATAAAACAAATAAGTATGGAATCAGGGAATCACCATAGCAATACTACAAACTACATATCTTGAACAAATATAATTGGAATTTAACATAGTTCTATTAGTATGTGGATGGAATAAATTCAGTGAGGCTTTGTGAACCTCCTCTTACTTGCATCCTAATACCTTTTTTTGGTAAAAGGGTATTTTTGAGAGGTTAAGATAGAATGACAATGTCATAAGTGTATGAGATTTAATAAAACCTGACGTGAGTAATGCTTGGATCTAGGATTGACATTTTATATGACATGGTTCTATAAATTTGGAGATGTGTTATGCTCCTTTTATATTCATAAATATATTGTTTACACCTTGTGTATGTATAGGTTGATCAAGGATAGCTTATGCACACTACAAAACTATAGTAATTTAAAAAAGTAAGACTAAAGATTCATGACTCACCATAACATGATGAGGAGCCCATAAAAATAGAAGGGAAAAAATTATCGATTGTATGGGTTTGTACCAAATAGACATGCATAATATACATGTTTGACCTAGGAATGATTTTAGCTCTATTTTTTAGGTAAAGCTAGGTAACAAGTGATAAATAATCTAATTGTCTTAATGGATACTTTTTTTATAAGTGTTGAGGTTGTTTTAGGCTATATGGAACAAGTGTAGACCTATTGTAAGGTTGAGGTAGTCTTATAAATAGGCTAAAGTTTGCAAGTTTACCAAATAAGGTAAATTGAAAATAAGACACTAAAAATAAGGGCCTTGTATCAAATTTAGATATCTATAGTAAGGTTTGTATAAGTTGGGATAACATGTGATAAATAATTTTTTCAAGTGGTAGTTCTACATAAAATAATCTTGTGAGTAAAATGATTGGAAGAACAATAAAAGAGATTAAAAACTTTAAAGGTCAAAATTTTGAGTTATGTAAATTATCTTAGTAGATAGAGATCAATGGATTGTTATAGTAAATGCACCACCCATGGAAATTATTATTTCTTTCATAACACAACATAATTCCTCAAGAATCATGGAACCCATTTTTTAGCCTATCTTTATGATCCTACTTACACTCATGACTAATTAGTGTCAACACTCTCAAGTTTCCTCAATGGATAATATTAGTTTATGTGCCAAACTAGGCCTTGAAACCACCTTTGTTTGAAAGACCAAGTTTGTGCAAGAAAAAATCATATAATACACTTAGCATGAAAGTAGAATTTTGACTTCCTAGTTTTCATTTAAAAATATTTCTCTCTCAGCTCTCTCGAACCACTCTAGGGGGTATTTTTGATTTAAATGCTAAATTTTTCTTTGACATCTATCCCATTGAGATGAACAAGATTTTTCAATAAAATATCTTATTTTACACTTGGTCCAAAAATGGCTTATAGAATCTAAAAAAATTATCTAATTTTTCATTTAGGTCTCTTGTAGATTATTTTTTTAAAATTCTAAATTTTTAGACTTAATTAGGTTTTCAACACTTGATTAGGGCATTGACGTCAAAATTTTCCTATCTTAGTGGTAATCAGGCCATTTGCTCCAAGTTGGTCTATGTCCAAAAAATCTAAGTCTCATAAACCTAATCGAGCTTAAAACCCCAATTAGGTGTAGGGAGGGTCATCTATTTTTTACTTTTCTAACCAAACATTTTCATTTGATTAGGTCTCAATTTAGGAATTTTTAGATCCATAATTATAATTAGGCCTAAAACACTAATTAGGTCTAGGCCCCATCTATTAAATCTCATCTTTTGGTAATCAGGGGGAATTTCCTTATTATTTTAGGATTATTCCCCCTAGGTTTCATTTATTGTCAGGCCCTTAGCCTTGACTAGGTCATCAAGCATCTCAGGGCCCCTGACCCATTGTTAATTATATCATAGACCTTGGCTATGTCTACAAGTCCATCCTAAATCCATTATAGTTGTAATTAGGGATCCCAAGCTCAATTAGGTCTTAAGACTGCCAAAATTTTAAATCTAATTGATTTTTAGTTTTATTTAGAATTGAAAAGTTTGATTAGGTCTATAAAGACCTATTAAGTGAACACTAGTTCTAATTAGGAGTTGAAAACCTAATTAGAACTAAAAACTTGAAATTCAAAAAGTTCATTTTAAAATTGTATGTCCTCTGAGAATCCTGATTAGGTCTATGAGGCCTTTTTTGGAGCTCAAGTTGGTTTTTGCCATATATTTTGTCTCAATTGTTAGTTTTGTAAAGCATTCACATTTCTACAAATCTCATTTTAGCCTAATCATTTTGGTCTATTCAATTTTTATAAATGTTTTTCATAGTAAAATATGTTCATCTTTTCATCTCCTATTTATTGAAATGAGCTTTAATTATTATATTTAACTTATTATTTTTTCTCTTTGGAAATACATTGGCCCAATCACTTTTATTTTATGCCTTGTAGTGTAATCTCTCCCTCTCTTTTTTTGCCATGGCATTATGCTACGAAAATTTGAAATTGATTGATTGAATGTAAATATGAATTTGTGTTATCTAAGTATATATTTTTATTAATAAAATTTGTGGAGTTTGTTATTTGTAATTTATGCATGTATACGATGATTGTCATCTCCTTCTTCATAGTGTGATCCTTAGACATAAAAAAATCCCCAATTTTGGTTGTGTGATTATTGTCTAAATGGTGGATCAATTGATGGGTTTCATTCTTTCATATGTTTTTGATTTGGCTCCATTATAACAATAATTTTCTTCTCTTTTCTGTATTCTTTTTTTTCTCTCTGTTAGCTAGGGTTAGAGTAGGGTTTGAATGTAATATGTTGTTATTATTTTATATCAATTGTAATAACTTATCCATTATCATTAATGAATTTTAAAATACATAAATAATGGAATGAACAACCATATAAATCAGCTACACTTTTATTTAAACAAGACTTGTAACATTGAATTTGTCACATGGGAAAATCTAAAAAAGCAAGTTTGTTTTATTTCTTGAAAATACACTAAAAATCCACATGAACAAGATAATGAAATTTTCATTCCCTCTAAATAAAATAAAATACATAAATAATAATAAAATGAGGCTAAATATTCCAAACCAGTAGACCCCTTATAACGTACGGTTATTCCACATAGATTAAATGGGTCACCTAGTGTGCCATAACTAATACTAGACCTTGGGGAGATTGTATGGGCCTCCTATCATGAGAGACTAGACATGTGACCATTTACAACTAAAGACAGTGTGTTGAAAAACCCATCAATATGAATGAAACCAAAATAATAGGAAAATTTTGATAGCAAAACTAGAAGCTCTATTAGGTTATGTTGTTTGGGGTCATTATTATTAAATGTTTCAGTTTTAAAGATTGTGAAGATTATCTAGGATAAGTTTGGAATGTTGTACCAAAGTTGTCGATAAAAAAATTATTCCTATATCATAACTTTAATTTATTATGAATGAATGATGGTGATCTAGTTGTATATCACTTGAATGCCTTCAAAATTATGTTAATTATTTTATCATCCATTTTCAAAATAGATGATACAAAAGGTGTATCACCTTGTTGTGATTTCCAAACTCATGGGATAATATAGTGATGGCTATAACTAGTACTACATAAAAATTAAAAGTGGAAGATGTAGTCATAACATTGTTATCATAGTAGATGATGTGTAAGTCTATATAAATATATCAAACAAAGGACATATTTTTGTGTATGATCGATCATAAGAAAGAGGCAAGCATAAGATTGGTGATATGTGATCAAATTATAAAGGTAGATTTAAAAATTTGAATAGATCCTTGAATAATTTTTGTAACTATGGAAATTTAAGGAATTTCAAAAAGAAATGTAGAGAAAGACAAATGGAAAATGCCAAACCACTATATGTTTGACAACCTTTAGGTGAAAATGTCTCTAGTGATGGAGATGGAGATGTATCTCTCATAGCCTAAAGTTTTCATGCATGTAATGATTCTCTATTAATTGATTTAGGTGTCTCATAAAATAATACTCATATGAAAGAGTGGTTCTATGAATATGAATAATATGATGGTGGTGACATCTTTATAGGAGATAACCCATCTTATAATATCGTGGATAGAGGAAAAGTGAAGATAAAGTTCAAATATTGGGAAGATCAAGACTATCCTTAATGTTTCACACATTATTGACCTTGTGAATAATCTAATCTCTATGATGAAAATTAATGATGCTAGTGTCCAGGTCTCATTCAATATAGATGGGTACAATATGTTTCATGGAGCCATGGTACAACAAAGGATGCATGCATGAATTCTCTATTCAATATTGATGTGAGTGTGGTAAGTAATGCAGATTTTAACATTGTTTTCCCTCAGTCTAAATCTAAAACATGAAATTTCACATTGTTTCTAATTCAAAAGATAATTCTTTAATATCAAAGGCTAGGCCATATTGGTGAAAAATGTTTGTACATGATGCACACTAAAGATATTATGGGAGGGATGTAAATTTGTCCCTTTTAAATAAATTTATTGTAAAAATTGGGTCTATGGAAAGAAGATTTAAGTGAAATTCCACATAAATAATTTGAGGGAAAGTGGAATATTTCAAGTTATTCATAGTGAAGTGTTTGGACCATTAAATTTCCTATTAGTACATAGATTTATATTATGTGTCGTTCATATATGACTTCTCTTACAAGACCTAGATATATTTTATCCAAAATAAATCTTAAGTTCTAAATAAATTAAAGGATTTCAAATCCCTTATGGATAAATTTATGGAGAAGAGGATCAAATTTTTTCACATGGACAATGGGGGGAATACTATTCTTATTAGTTTGATGAGAATTATAAATGTAGAATAATATAAAAATGAAAAATACAAATCCATACCCATCAAAACATATTTTAGGTTCATATCAGATGAAAAAAATGTTAATGGACAAGTCCTAAAGTATGTTCAATGATACATACTTAGAGAAAACATTTTGGGTTGAAGTAAAAACTACGTGTTATCTTGTCATTAGATCACCCATAGTAGTGCTAGTTGAAAATAATCTCCAATAAACATGGATTGGTAAGAATCCATGTTTCAAACATGTGAATATTTAGTTTCAAATATTATTCCCATATTCTAAAGGAGAAAATATCAAAACTATACTTTAAGTCTAAAATATCCATATTTATTGCATTCAAATTTTAAGGAAGCAATTGAAATACATAAATATGATAAAAACCTTAAAAGATATGATGGTCTTGAATCAAACCAATCTTGGAGAAATATCATTAACTTAATTGAATAATGAGGACTTTATTTTAAGCACCATTCTTATTTAGTTTCCTAATCTTTTCTCCAAACCTAGGTTTACTTTATTCTCTGACTAGTTCACCTCCTCCTCCTACCCCTTCATGTGTCCCTACTTCATGATCTTGTATTTATTATTTTAATTACCCATATATCTTAGTCACATCTCTATTTAAAAATTTAATTTCCATTTAATTATTACTCCTATTAAACATATCTCTCTACCTCCTTTATTATATTTTTAAAATATTATTACATTTAAAACTCTAATCTTCATTTTTTTTAACCTCTCTTTCACACAACTACTAATTAATCATTGAAATTTATCACTCTATTATTCAATAATCTCTCTTAATTGGTTTCTTCTTCCTTTTTTCTAACCTTGCTTATTTAACTGGTTTAACTCATCCCCCCTTCTTGCTTCCTTACTTCATTTCTCTTATTTTTCTTATTTTTATTAATTTCCATTATGTTGTTCCCAAAATCCGTCACTTGTTTTTGTGGACAACATGTCAATAATTTTTGGTCCTACAGGCCAAAATGGTCTCTTTCTTTCTTTAAAAATGTTTTGAGTAGTTAAGGTTTTCAAATACTCAAGATTTTTCAACTAAGGAAATCACAGGTTCAATAGGCAGGCTTTCTCAAAGGGAAGTTCAAAACACTTAAGGCATTTCTTAAGTGTTTTGAGGATGGTTCAACACCGAGGTTCACTCAAAATACTCAACGATGGGTTTTAAATAATTAGAACAAACCATTAAACTATTGAACCATTGAACCCCACCTCTATAAGGTTCAAAGGTTCAATGACTCCAATGGACTTAAAGAATAAAAGGATTCAAAGAGTTAGATTGAACAGTTGAACTGTTGAACCTTGAACTGTTGAACCTTGAATTTCGAAAGGTTCAATGAGTTCAATAGAATTAAAGAATAAAAGGATCCAAAGAGTTAAAATGAACCATTGAACCCCACCTCTAAAAGGTTCAATGAGTTTAAAGGTTCAAAGAGTTCAAAGTTAGAGCGGAATCTTCGAGTGAATGGATGAAGCGGAAGATTCCAAAAAATGGTTCAACTAAAGAAGAAAACTAAGTGAACGTGGCCCTTTACAAAACATTGAATTGCCAAACCATTGAACCATTAAACCAAAAAATTTCAAGGTTCAAGTTTCAAATTGGTTCAAACAACCGATGACATCCCCACAGACATCAAATTTAGGGTGATGGAATAACCATTGATTTTCAAAAGACCTGAGAACAAACTTAGTGACCAGCCAAGAAAGGAGCTGAAGGCACCAGTAGGAAGTGAGAAGATAGTCCTAAGAGCTTAAATCACAAGGAAGAGACAAAATGTAGCAAGGAAAGAGGGAATAACTATAGAAAATCTAGAAATACTTGTAGAAGAGTTATTCCATTAGGTGGAATAGTCCACAAAGTGGACCTCAGAGAACACAAACATTCAATGGCACGACCTATTTTTCTTCATTGAGTAAAGGCAAATGGTCAACCGTGTAAGTGTCATAAAGAAGACAAGACAACCCATACTTAGGAGGAGACATTTGAGATGATTCAGAATGCCAAAGTTAAGGCTGATAACCTATTCTAACATGGCCCTTTCACATAATATTCAATGCATTCAATACAGCATGGGCCATTTCATGAAAATAAGGACCCAAGTCTTTCTTATGATGTTATATATTATAATCTCTCATTTTGAATAAGGGAAATCTCTCTATTATTAGAATTGAAGCCCTACCCAAATTGAAAGGCATTCTTGAGACTTTGAGCTTAGACTGTTAATCATATTTTGTTAAGTGAATGAGAAAGTAAGTGACCTTTTAGACTTTGTGTTGAAATAGCTTATGTTATCTAAGAAATTGTTCTTATGTATTTTTCCTAAATACAGTCTTGTCCATTTAATCAAACAAGCATAATAAGTGGAAATATGCTAGAAGATGTCCTAAAGCTAACTATGGGAGACTTTGTGTTGACATAATTGTCTTGAGTCTATGTTTTGTGTAAAGGATACTAGAGAGACTTTGAGCTCACCTTATCTTTCATAATTTTTCACTCTATTGTAGTTTATGGTGGAGACTTTGGGCTACATTTCAAACTATTGTGTTACTTTGTCCTAATTAGTGGGAGAAGCAATGAAAGACTTTTTGCTTTCATGGGTTTCTTGTGGTTATAGTTACTACCCAAGGAAGGAATACTGTTGTTTCCTAAATATCATTTCTGAAAGAAGAGAAGTGCCTTCAGTAATTACACTAGAATTCTCCTTTGTTATGTGAATATCATCTCTAAAAAAAGAGAGATGGATGGTATGATTTCACCCCTGTGTCTATTTTTAGCTTATATATATATATATATATATATATACTATATTTATAGGGAACCTCCCCTTATTGAGAGGAGATATTTATCTCATTCTAGCTGTGGTCACCACACCCATTTTGTTGCATAAATCTCCTTATGTTGTGGTTGATGTAACCATTTTTCAGTCAGTTGATGACAAAATATTCATGCTAACAGTTTTTGGTGACTCCACTAGGGAAGAATGAGTAGCTTCATGTGAATAGTTTTTGGTAACTCTATTGGGGAATAATGAGCAACTTCATGGCAATAGTTTTTGGTGACTCCATTAGAGAAGAATGAGTAGCTTCACGCTAATAGTTTTTGGTGACTCCACTGGGGAAGAATACACAATTCCATCCTTAATTAACACAAGTGAAGGAAGGCTTCAAATTGAATTAGTTCTAGTTCTTTTCCATTTCCATTTCACACCCTAGCAGATCCACTATACACATGAAGCAAAAGAGCTCAAGGTATTGTTGACCCTGTATTTGAGTTGGTGCAACTGAGTAATTTTCATCTTTTCCTTCACTATCTCACCTTTAGTGAACTAGGAGTTTTCCTCCTACAAATGTCAAGTCTCTAATACCAGGCAAAGCTTATCTTTTCTCTACTAGCAGAGCTTTGCCTATATATATCCCATAATGATTTATTATCCCTCCTTTCACCAGTCATATCATGGAAGCTCAAGTCCCCTGGGGTAATCATTTTGGCCCTCTAAATCTAACCCCACCTTTACTTGAGCTACCCTTTAGCTCAAGGAAGAATTTTCCCAAGTTCTATGATGATGGGAAAGTTCATCTTAATGAACATATTGTAGCCTTTTGCATATCTTGTGGTGTGATATGCGTTGAATATGAAGACATAGCAGTCAAATTATTTGTGGAAACATTACAAGGTGCTACTCTAGACTAGTTTTATCATTTGCAAGCACAAACTGTGACTAACTAGAACACTCTCAAGGCCAAGTTTGAGGCTAGGTTCAAACATACTAAAGATGCACATGCCCTATTAGCTCAGCTTATGCAAATGAAGAAGGAGCCTCATGAACCCATGTGAGACTTCATTTCTAAATTTGACAAGTTGAGGAATAAGATTCCTAAAATTACTCAACTGATGCCTGGGAATTTTAAATGCTTCTTCATCAATTCTCAACTTCTTGAAGTGAGTTTCCTATTGAGGTAGGCTGGTGACATAGATCTTACTACAGCTCAGATTTTGGTGACTAAGGTTGAAGATGATCTTATCTTAGAAAAAAAGATAAGAAGAGATCCTAATAGAAATAAATCTTCTTCATCTTCTAAAATTTTTTCTACAAGCACCACTGATCCTATGGTGCAAAAGCTAGCAAATGAATTGCTAGCTCTAAAAAAGCAAATGGCACAAGGGATGTCTATTCCTCCTTATCATGATATACCAAGGAGGATGTTTCCAAACTAGTCATATTAGGGCAATTCTACCAAGAATCAAGGGCAACCAAATCATCTTCTTCCCCCCACAGGGGAAGCTTACCATTAAAGTAGTACCAGCTAACTCAATAGTTGGTTATCATGAAGATGAACATGATTTCTCTTTCCAACCTGAGTTGGACCAAGAAGATGATGTTGATCTCTTTGTAGAAGGCCAAGAAGAATTAGTTGGTGACTCCAACATTAGTTTCCTAAATTACTAGGATGAAGCAAGAAGTAAAGGAGAAGTGTTTGATAGATCATACACTATATTTACTAGGTCCCATAACCAGTCAACTTAATAAGCTAATAAGGGAAAAATAGGGGAAGAATCTCAACCAACAATTTCAATTGCTAAATGAGGGACTTCTTTACCTTTCCAATTAAAGGACTCGGTGATCAATAAAAAAGTAAGTACCTCAAGCAATCCTTCACCCTCTGCTTCAATTTCTCAGACCAGTCCCACACCCAATAAAACCCAGAATGATGGACTATCTTCCTCTATTTCTATTTTATTTCAGTCGTTTGATATAATTGACCATACTAGGAAGACCAAGATCCAAATGTCTGAGTTTGAATTTTTGCAAGCCAACCCTAAGCAATTGGATAAATTAGTTAAATGCATTAAAAATAAAACCATCCATGTAGGACAAGATGTTTCAAAGGTAACTCATGATCCCAAAAGTAACACATTCACCCAAAACAATCTTGTCATTACTCCTACTAGGAAGATAGAACCTTTCTACATTTCCCTACTGATAAATGGTCATCAGCTAAATAACTGTATAATAGATTCTAGTGCCTATGACAATGTGATGCCCACCAAGGTGGCAGAATCTCTCATGTTCACTCTAAATAAAAATTTTGGGAGATGTTTCTCCATGGAAAACAAACAAGTTCCACTTCTAGGATAAATCAAGAATGCCCAATTTACATTTGTAGCCTTCCCAGATAAGAGGATTAAAATGACAATCCTGGTGGATGACATTCTAGCCTCCTATGGCATTTTGTTTGGGCAAAATTTTTGCAAGGATGTTGGTGGAAAATTGAGCATGGACCTATTTGAGGTGAGGATACCTATCAAGGGCATCATGTAAAGGTTACTTCCTAATAAGGAATCTAAATACAATGTCACCCAAACATCAGCCCCTGAAGCTCAAATTCTATTTGAATCTTCAGGCATGGGTAATCACTTTCTATCTACAAAAGATGTTTCTATTTCATTAGATGAAAGTTCTATAGGTGACAATCCAAAAAAATTAAACAAGAAATTAGAAGAATTGGTAGGGTACAATATAGATGAAAAAGGATCTTCCCTCCCTAGTGAAGAAAAATATGAAAGAAGATCAGATTCTAATGATGTCTGGATTCTAGAATTTGATGGTAACTATTTGTCAATCATCAATTTTGGAGTTGGAGTTGTTTTGATATCTCCACAAGGAGATATTTTTCCCTACTCATACAAGTTGTAGTTCAAAAACAATAACAACACTATCGAGTATGAATCTTTTCTTCTCAAATTAAAGGTTTCTCAAGCTAAAGGTGTCAAACTTCTTCACACCCAGGGAGATGTTGAGCTAGTGGTTTGTTAGGTGAGGAACTTGTATCAAAGCAATAATGAAATATTGTGACATTATCACAATCTAGTGTGGGACTACCTTGAAATATTTGATGATTTTATTATTTCTTTCATGCCCAGATAATTCAATAGTCAAGCAGATTCATTGGCTATCTTTGCAACTCTCATGGTTCCTCACCAAGATTTCAAAGAGCACAAGTACACTATTAAGCTAGTCTTTTGACCAAATGTAATTGATAATGCCAACCATTAGAAATTGTTTAATGAAAACAATCAAATCATATGCTTGAATAAAGTAGAAGAGCAATGAATTATGGTAGTGGACCATATTGTTACATATCAAAACCAAGTAAAGAAACTCTTCAACAAGAGAGCAAAGATTCGTGGTAGAGATCAAGGCTTGTTGTGGGGAAAGAAGAGAGAACCAAAAGGAATACATAGAAAATTAGATTCCTAGTGGAGAATTTCATTTTCTAATCACTGATTCTAGGGTGAAAATAGTTTCTTACTAATATATTAAGATAGAATGCCATTTGCACTGCCTCATAGTAGGTAGCATCTAAAGCACTTCAATCCTTGAAGTATCAGATAAGTCCAGTTGTATATATGTATAGTCTTTCTTTGTTTTTGTGTTGTTCATTTATTTTCAGTGCCTTTATTTTTGGGTAATCATGACTCTATATCCCAATGGCATAGATGAAGGCACTGAGATTTTGGATTCTACTCCCTTTGATTGCTTCAAATTTTAATCAATGGAAGTTCCCCAACTAGAGCCAGTTGTTGTTCCCAAAATCTATCACTTGTTTTTGTGGACAACATGTCGACCATTTTTGGTCCTATAGGTCAAAATGGTCTCTTTCTTTCTTTCAAAATGTTCTAAGTAGTTAAATTTTTCAAATACTCAAGCCTTTTCAGCTAAGGAAGTCATAGGTTTAATAGGTAGGCTTTCTCAAAAGGAAGTTCAAAACACTTAAAGGCATTTCCTAAGTGTTTGAGGATGGTTCAATGTTGAAGTTCAATCAAAAGACTCAATAACAAGTATCGAATAATTAGAATGAACCATTGAACCCCACCTCTACAAGGTTTAAAGGTTCAATAAGTTTAAAGGTTCAACAACTCTGATAGACTTAAAGAATAAAAGGATTCAAAGAGTTAGATTGAACCATTGAACCTTAAACTTCAAAAGGTTTAAAGGTTCAAAGGTTAAATGAGTTCAATGAGTTCAATGGACTTAAATAATAAAAGGATCCAAAGAGTTAAAATGAACCATTGAACCCTGCCTCTGAAAGGTTCAAAGGTTCAATGAGTTCAAAGGTTCAAAGATTCAAAGTTTAAGTAGTAGCTTCGAGTGAATGGATGAAGTGGAAGATTCTAGAAAATGGAACAACTGAAGAAGAAAACTAAGTGAACGTGGCCCTTTACAAAACATTGAATCACCAAACCATTGAACCATTGAACCAAAAGAGTTCAATGTTTAAGGTTCAAAGTGGTTCAAGCGAATGAAGACATCCCTGTGGACATCAAATTTAGGGTAATGGAATAACCATTGATTTTCAAAAGACCTAAGAACAAACTCAGTGACCAACCAAGAAAGGAGCCAAAGGCACTAGCAGGAAGTGAGAAGATATCCCTGAGAGCTCAGATCACCAAGAAGAGACAAACTGTAGCAAGGAAAGAGGGAATGACTACAAAAAATCTAGAAATATATGTATAAGAGTTATTCTAGTAGGTGGAACAATCGACTAGGTGGACCTCAGAGAACACAAACATTCAATGGTGTGGCCTATTTTTCTTCATTGAGTAAAGGTGAATGGACAGCTGTATAAGAATCATAAAGAAGACCAAAAAACCTATGCTTAGGAGGAGACATTTGAGATGATTCAAAATTCCAAATTCAAGGTTGATAACCTGGTCTAGTATGGCCCTTTCACATAATATTCAATGCATCATGGGCCATTTCATGAAAACAAGTGCCCAAGTCTTTCTTATGATGCTATAAATTGTAATCTCTCAATTTTTATAAGGGAGATCTCTCTATTATTAGAAGCAAAGCTTTGCCCAAATTGAAAGGCATTGTTGAGACTTTGAGCTCAGACTATTAATCATATTTTTTTAAGTGAATGAGAAAGCAAATGACCTTTCAAAATTTGTGTTAAAATAGCTTGTGTTATCTAGGAAATTATTCTTATGTATTTTTCCTAAATATAGTCTTGTCCATTTAATCAAACAAGTAGAACAAGTAGAAATAAGTTGGAAAATGTCTTGAAGCTGATTGTGGGAGACTTTGTGATGCTATAATTGTCTTCAATCTATGTTTTGTGTAAAGGATACTGGAGAGACTTTGAGCTCCCTTATCCTTCATAATTTTTCAAACTATTGTAGTTTGTGGTTGAGACTTTGGGATACACTTTAAACTACTATATTACTTTGTCCTAATTAGTGGGAGAAGCAATGAAAGACTTTGTGCTTTTATGGGTTTTTTGTGGTTACAGTTACTATCCAAGGAAGGAATCTTGCTATTTGTTGAATATCATTTCTGAAAGAAGAGAAGTGCCTTCAATAATCACACTAGAATTCTCTTTTGTTTTGTGAACATCATCTCTGAAAAAAGAGAGATGGATGGTATGATTTCACCCTTTTGTCTATTTTCATCTTATATATATACACTATAGTGATAGGGAACCTCCCCTTGCTGAGAGGATAGATTTATCTCATTCTGGCTGTGGTCACCACACCCATTTTTCCACATAAATCTCCTTATGCTATGGTTGATGTAGCCATTTTGCCATCAGTCAGTTGATGACAAAATATTCACCCAACACATTACACCTTACTCCCACCTCTATAAAAAAAATTAATATATAATCCCTCTTAGAAAATTTCCACTTATTAACAATTTTTATACATATATTTCTACCCCATTTCTCAATATTTAAATAGATATTACATATTAAAACCCTCATCATCTATTTTATTACTTGAGTTTTTAATTTTTTACTTTAATAATTTTTTATTTTTTTACTTATTTTTATTGTCCTCCCTCTATGACTTAATCATCCCAACCACCATAAATTAATGGAATTCATTGTCATACCTTTAAATGGAATACCTAAGTCTGTAGAGTAATCATTTTATTTTATCATCTTGATGATGGTGTATGGAGTGTGAACCAAAACATTTATTTAAAAAATCTTACATAGTTTTATCTATAAAATAATTTACAATTTACTTCGTGGACTATTGAAATACTATCTCTTTATTTGTGTGAGAATGGGGTCAAATAATATAATATTTGTAATGCTAGGACAAATAAGGTGGTATATATCTAGAATTTAGTATTTATAGGTGCATAAGGTTATTACATAAGAAGATTTTAATAAGAATAAAAAATAAGAAACTAGAAAGATGTTGGTTGACATAGATGTAGAGATCCTATATCTTAGTATGATGTGATGAATGAAGAGTTGCAATAACCATAAAAATAAAAGGAGACTACAAATCCTAATTTGATCAGGTAAAAATTGGTGCATAGAATCCCTAAAATGTATATCCCACTAAATTATCATTTTGTGTTTTTGTTACTTATGACTAATGGTGAAGAACCCAAGATAATGAAATAAGCTATTGATTGTGCATAGAACAAGACTTGGAATAAAATCATGAAGGAGTAATTTGAGTCTATATAAAATAATTAGACTCGGGACTTGGTAAATCTGCCTCTAGATAAAAACATTTGGGTTACAAGAGGTTTTTCAAGAAGAATCAACATTCAAAAATAAAATTAGAGAAGTATAAGGTTCACTAGTTTCATAGGTGTTTTCAGAAGTGGATGGAATTAAATTTGGTGAGACATTTTATCTTGTTGTAAAATTGAATTCCATTATATTTATTTTAGCTATTGCTATTATGTAAGATCTTGAGATATATTAAATGGATGCTAAGAAAATATTTTTGCAAGGAGATCTTGAATAAGAAAACTACATGTCTTACCCAAAAACACTCAAGGTGAAATGTAAATAGGACTTGTTCTACATAGTAAATAAATAATTATATGTCTTGAATTAATATCCAAGGATGTGGGATAGAAGTTTTATATCTATGTACTTAAACATTGGCTTACATGTAATGAAGTTGATCCTAATGTCCATTAAAGAACAAGGTGGTAATTTTTCATCATTGTTTTGTATGTGGATGACACATTGATTATAAATGATAAGACTTTCATCAAGTAGGTGAAGTCTAAAATTTTTGCACATTTTAAAAATAAATATCAGTGCCATAAGTTCATATTTGGCATGGAAATAAAATGTGATCATGTGAACAAGAAGCTCTGGCTAAACTAGAGGAACTATGTTAGGACAATGCTTGAAAGGTTAAGGATAAATGATTATAAGCCTATGTGCACATATTTTCTAATTGATCATAAAATATCAATTTCATAATGTTTTAAGACACAAGAGGTGTTGGATACATAGTTTAGGTCCCTTATACAAGTTTGGTAGGAATCCTGATGAACATGATGATCTAAAAATGACCCTAAAATTATGTTATAATGGGAGTAATGACCATATTCATGTCCACTATGGGAAAGCATCATTAGTTTTTGGTGAAGAGGATCTTTTGGGATATACATGGGACTTCTTCATATGTAGTTTTCTATCAGGGAAAACCTAATGAAACAAAGACACTAAATTTATATGGATTTTTATATTTTTAAAGGGCTATATATATTTATTTTCATAGATCTACCAGTGTCTATGTGTTCAATTTGTTTAGAGGAGTTTTAAATTAGATTATCAAATGACAAGCTAGTATTGTGATATCCACCATATAATATTAGTTTATCACATCTACTCATATAATAAATGAAGTATTATGGATCTAAAAGTTGTGTTATATAGTTGGATTTAATTAAAAAAATTAATGATATATTTTAATAGTAAATACACAATATGTATAGTAAATAACCTTGAGTCTCATTCATAGATGAAGCACAATGATGAATGATATCATTTTATAAGGGAAATGGTGGAAGAGAATAAGATACTAATAGAGAAGGTGGACATAAATGAAAATTTTGAATTTTTTTAATAAGTTAATTAGGATTGAGAAGTTATGTTGGTGAAAAAAATTATTGGCATGGATTCCTGATGTTTCTGAAGGATGGAGGCATTCTCAATTATGTAAAGTGTACAAAAAGTGGGATATTATTAGGAAAATTTTCAAATTTCCATGGATATATGAAATGGTAATTGTGAACAAGGTTGGTGTTGTCCAAGGTATTTTTTGCAAGAACTAGCTATGTAGGATGTTTCACAAGTTCATTACACAAGCACCACTTTTGTAGAATGTTATGTAAGTTGGTTGTGCAAGTACTGATATTTAAGGTTATTTATGCAAGTTAGTGAATTTATGTATATTTATGCAGATATTTTCAATGTTATTTGCATAAGGTTTTTAATGTGTTGGAAATTATGTAGAGTTGTGTGGTGATTTTTTCATATTATTGTATCACTCGTGAAGGTTATGAATCGGTGTGTAGTGGTGGATTCACAATAATATGTTGTGAGAAATTGTACAACACTGAAAATAAATTTTCAGATGTGAGATGTTACTAGACACTTATTAGAGTGTATTTTTTAGACCGAAAAAGTGAAAGTAACATCCTAGTGGTGTTATGACATGGATATATTAAGAATAATTATACAATGATTATTTTGCTAAGTAGTTGGTGACTATATATTCTCCTAATACATGGGTGCTACAAAGTTATGTGATATATATAGGTGAGGTTATTCTCAAGAAGAAAATGATGATTGAGAAGAATTTGATGAAATTATACATGGTGAAGTGCATAGACTAAATGTGATCTTACATTTTTAGGATATGGTTGATATTGATACATGGTTTAGTGTATTAAGGATGCAACCAATTTTATGAATGTGGTATAAAGATCAAGTGTGTGCATTGTAACAGATAATAAAGTGTTGTATGAATGTTATAAAAACTTTAAATATATTTTATTATTCTAAATAGGATTTTTTTAATGTTATAATAAAAAAGGCTCTTGTATTGGGTTTTTTACCTAAAAGAGTTTTCCTAGGTGAAATCTTGAGTATTTTATGTGTTTTTTATTTCCTTGTATGTTTAAGATTCATACAAAAAAGTTTCCCTACATATTATTTTATTGTGTATAGGACTTAATCCTAATACCATGTTGTTCTACATTTACGTAAGATCATGCATCTACATTTATATTTCACTTCATTCCTTTATTGATAAGCCAAAAATATACATAACCCATGTGTGTAATTGTAAAGCCTCACTTGAAAAATGACTTTATTAATCTAAGGTAGGAACTATCTATACAATATCAAAAAAACTATGGTTCAAGATAGCTAAAAATATCCTCTAAAGATGTTACAACAAGGCTTAGGACACAATATATCCCTTAAGAGTGAAGCATGTACTATCACATATGATACTAAAATAAAACATGAGAGATAAATCATGTAAAAATCATCACATCTCAACAATAGCATTTGGATAATAATGAGTTTGAGCTATTGACAAGACATAGAAAATTCATGAGCATTCAAATATGATAGTGAGTGACTACTTGAGTTTTGATAGCAAACTGAAGAAAAAGGAGGAAAATATGGAAGATCTTACTTAAAATATTAAGAAGGATAACAAAAAAAATTCAAGGGGTTTGAGAATCCATTAAAGGATATTAAAAATGAAAAACCCTAAAGAGTATATGTGTTCTACCTCACTAAAGAGTAAGATAGAAATGTTGATATAACCATATAAATGAATGAAATCAATAATGAGTTAGATCAGGTGAGGAAAGAATTGAAAGTGAAATAAGAGAAATTATATGCCCTTAAGCATATCAAGAATGTCTCTAAGGCATATTGGGATATAATAATAAAAACTAAATCAATATTATCCCAAGATTCAAAGTTTATTTATGTTTTTATATCTCAGAGCTAAGAATTGTAGAAGGATGTAGAAAGAGTGTTGCATATCATAAATTATAATATTTTAAAGGCTAAAATATTAAATAAATATATTAATATGATTTAAAAAAATTAGATCTTTATAAAAATGTATAATATTTAGGGTATAAGAAGCCAAGAAAGTATTTGATATCTTGATCATCAAGGAAAGTGCAAATTGCTACTAGGTATAGTTAAGAATCCTAACACACTTTTATAGCAAAAAATACTCTCCCCACTTGGAAAACATAATAATATGCTTCCAAAAAATAAATTAAAAAATATAATGGAAGAAAATAAGAATTAATAAACTAATATAATCAACACTTTAGCTAGGATCTAGTCACATATCTAAAGTAATTGATAAACTACATGGATTTTCCTATGAATAAAATTTTGATTGTGAGAGACCACATGATATTTGAGGATACTAATATTCCTGCTAAATATTAATGGAAAGAGATTCAAAATATTATTAATAATACATAATCATAATGGATGTTGAGATTATCTCACTTCACATTGAATCAACCCCTAAAGGTCAGCAAGAAATGTATATTTTAAATTCTATAATGTATAACTTCACTCTTTAATTGTGAGTCTTATAAGTACTCATATGACATAGAAGGTGAAATGAAATTTATTTATTTTTATGGGTCTCTTAGACACATGTTAAATATTCTCTAACATTATTCTAAACAAAGGCACATTTTTCATCTTGCTTCTAATGACATCCTTATGCATAGCTTGATAAAGAATAAATGCATCCTATTAATTTTGTTATCGATGTTTTGAGAATTTAGAAATTTATAATGCCACAACATTGGATATAAATATTACTTCACATCAATATGCTATTCTTCAAGTTTTATTGTTAATAAGATTTATAAGGCTTAATATTTTATGTAGGTTCAATGCCTTAGTCATTTTTTATAAAATAGAGAGAAAATCCCTAATAAGGGAATCTCTATGGAGGTCAAAACAAGTGAATCCTCCCCTTCCACCCACTTGAATCCAAGGGAGGGAGGGAAAAAATAAAATATAAAGGCTCATGACCCTTTTCCCCCTTAGAAGATCCCTAATAAGAAGGCCACCAGGATCCTTTAGTTCCAACAAGATATTGAGAACCCCAACTTTGAAATTCATGAACTCAAGGTGGCCAAAGTTTGGATGAGGCATGAGGACCCTACAAAATTTTTTAAGGGAATCAGGAAGATATTATTAGAGCTCCATGAAAACTTACAAAAATTGGGTAGATAAAAAAAATTTGCACTGACCATTGGAATAAGATAAAATAAGATATTGATGATATAAGAGAGGGGACTTGGGATATATAGAGGATAGGTAGGGGTAAGACCGAGGGTAACCCAAAATAAATGAGGTAATCACTAGCACCCTGAGGGATCACAAAAATAAGAGAGACAAAATTAGATGCATGGTGAGACATAAAAAAACCATAGTGGGAGGATAGAGGTTTAAAATGAGAGGACTATCAAGCAACAACATGAAGAAACTAGTGGGTAGTAATAGAGAGGAAAATTAGTTGAAGGAAATTTAGTAGAGGGATGTGTATGGTTAGTTTGCTCTTGTTCTCATTTTTCTAAATTTTTGATGAAGTATTGTGTATTTCATGTCATGTGGGCCTTGTTTACTTTTGTTTCACTTATTTTATTATACTAAATTATGGTTTTATATCCTTGTAAAACCTGAGCTTAATTTATGAAATTTAAAAAAAAAATTATAAAACAAAGCTTACATCTATTTAAAATATGTCTAAGTATAAATAAACTCAATTGGATCCTCTAGTTGTCCAATCTTATTTGATTAACAACATGATTTATTATGAAAAAATGGAAGTGATGGAATTGTTTAAAGATGCCTCACAATGTCAAATCTTCTAAATTCTCTTCACATTCTTTGATATTCTCTTTATTAAAAAAAAGGTTAAGGAATAAATATATGAAAAGTGGGCCCACAAGAAGGTTAAAAATTTAATAAATCTACATGACAGTTATGAGGCAAAATTTAAAATCTTGTGAAACATATCTCACACATTTAAATCATCTTTAGAGTTATGGCATGAGTTATTTTAAAATATTTGAGATAAAACTAGCATCAAAAAATGGCTCACAATGTTGGATTAACTTCTCCAATTAATATTTATAGCCATTCGATTAAGCAAGGAAATAAGATTTAAAATATTGAAGCTAAGATAGGGGATATAAATAATTAAAGACTATTTAAGAACAATGGTTACAACAAACTCATTTAGATGGATAAGCACCATAAAATATACACTAAGTTTCATCCATGTAAGAAAAAGTAGTAATTCAAATAATGCCTCATAAAAAATCAAGTTGTTATTTTTAGAAGAGTGGTTGTGATTTGAATTCAAAGCTCATAAGGATGGTATGGTCAAATATGCTCAATTCAACCAAGTACACAAGTGGATGCTAGGTCAAAAGTTATAGCATGGTGATCATTAATGAGGAAATTAACTACATATAATTACAAATTAGAGAGCTACCATAATTATAAAATATCACTAGAAGAAATAATGCAATATAGTATTCTTCTATACTTTATACTTGGTAGTTGAGAGTGTTTAACGCCTATCTATCTCTCCTCTATATATTATATTGAGCTCAATCGATCAAATGTTGATTCCTTGGATTAATTTAATTCACGTATTCTTATAACTCATTATATAAGCCTCTACACTTATTAAGAAATATTTTCTTCAAGCATTTTAATGAAATAGAATATTATCTATGTTTTTACTCTTGTAGTTAATAAAGGTGGTCATGATTCCAAGTATCCATCCTTCTGCTTTCTTCTTGTTAGGTTATGGAGCTAAAAGCTTCACTGATGCAAACATGGAGGAGGTTGCAGATGAGTTGTAGAGTGTCATAGAGACTGGTGTTGGTCTGGCCAACTGACGTCGGCAGGATCAGGCAAGAAGGCAACTGACATCGGTTATGGATCGGCTAGTGTCGGCGACCCCCAGGCAGATAGGGACCGACGTCAGTCACCTGTGTGGTTTGACTGCAAGTTTATTATGGGTAGTCAGTTGATGAACCAAGTGTTTGCATGATGAGAGCTAATTTTAGACTGAGAGCTGTGAATCTAATTATTGTAATTAGATGTCTAATTATTGTTTGGATGAGATCTATATAATAGACTCATGGTTGTATTGGAAATGTGTTCTAGTTTGAGTTGAGCAAAGTTAGCTCCTTCTGTGTGTGAGGTGAGCAAGGGTGTTCCTCCTAGTTCCACAACAGTACCAAGGTGGGTGCTAGTTTTGGAGAGTCAGCAAGATTCTTCAGGGGTGTAAGATCTTGGTCAGCAGGTGTGCATGACCTATATAGGAGATCTACATGATAAGTAAGATCATTGATCTACAGGTGTATGTGTGTGCAAGGTCAAGGTTCACACGTGTGTAGAACTAGGTTGATTTGCAAGTGTGCAAGATTAGATAGTACAGCGACACAATAGGGAGTAGAATCAGGCAGGATCTACTTGGAGTACAGGTGTGTACTCAGATAGAGCAAAGAGGAAGGCAAGGGAGTTCCTTCCATAAGTATGGTCTATTGAATTACAGGTTATTGCAGGTTCATGGGAGATCTACTTGAAGTACGTTGAGTACTTGTGGAGTGCATGGAGCACTTGTGGTGTGTGTGGAGCACTGGAGGTGAACACCAACTCAGAGTTTGAGTTGGGTGTTGGGACCTAAGAGAGAGCTTTGAGGAGAGAGGTATTGTTCACTTGAGGTGTGGGAAGCCTCTGAAGAGGTGGTGGAGAAGAAGTGGCATCTTCTTTATTGTATTCTTTTCTTCAAGAGTTTTAATACAAGTTGTGTATTGTCTCTCATATTCTGTGTTATTTCTGAATTCTAGTTACTTGTGATTCTGGTTAATTCCGCATATTAAGTTGCTTGGTTTGGTAATCAATTGTGTGCTTCTGGTGTTTCACGTATCCTGACAAGTGGTATCAGAGCTAAGGTTGCAGGAAGCAGGTTTTGTGTTTGGTTACAGGTCACTCTCAGGGGTTTCTGATTAAGTGGGAGTAGAGCAATGGTAGATCAAAGTAAGCTAAGAATGGAGGAGTTAAAAAGCACAGGTGGTCACCAACGGTCATATGGAAAGAAAGAGCAGGTAAAATAATATTGTTGGTTGGTAGAAGATCAACATGAAAAAACTGAAAAAGTAGATGTTGCAGGTTATGTGTCACAGGATGCTCTGGGAGGTTTCTTGGATAAAGTTGAATCTTGGATAAAAGATTCAATTGCCTCTTTCCATGCATCCCCAGGTAGAGGAACTGGTGAGCCTTGCCAAAGAATTGGCAAAGGGGAAGTGAAGCTGAAATTGCAGGTGGAGGCCAACACATGGGTGTTGAAGGAGGTCATGCAGGTCCCAGGTTTGGAGATATGGCTAATTTCTTCAGAAATATTGGGTGATGAGAGATGCACAAGAACTCTCACAGTGGATGCACTTGAATTAGCTGGTGGTAAGAAAATAGGTACTCTTTATCTACTTGTTTATATTATTGATTCTTCTTTTGTTGCAAAGACGTGGCTTCGTAGGCTTGGTCACATGAGCAGGAAGGAGATGCATGTTCTTAAGTGAAAGACAGATATATTTGACAGGCTTAAGAACTGGAAAGCCTTGGTGTACTTGGAGGAGATGGCAGATAGAGACCAGTGGATGGGGCTAGAGACTTCTGAGCAGGGCAGTTTGGACATGGAGATTGATTCAAAGGAGCTTGTGGGTAAAAAGTCGTCACTCACAGGAAACACAGGTACCGGTGTCGACAGGAAAAATGATGTCAACAGGATGTAAGACTGACGTCGGTCACAAGGACCGACGTCGGCAGAATGGACACTGACATCGACAGGGTCGGTAGTCAGGGACAGATGCATGGGAACTGACATTGGTCGGATGCAGACTGTGGGGTGACCGAGGTCGGTCACTGTAACAGATTTTGGGTGGATAGCCAGCTGTCAAGGAGTCTCAAACACCCATACAGAGGACTGAAGATGTAAGTAGGCCCTCAAATTCATTGTTCCTCTTCTTTATACTTGTTGTTGATTGTAGATCAGGAAGGATCTAGGAAATAGGTGGGAGCATGGCAGGGGTTATGATGCAAAACCAAATGGGAGTTTTTGGTAGGGTTGCCAGCAGGTATGAAAGCACAGAGATGAATGGATTCCTTAGTTGAAGAATAGAGTGAACGGACACGTGAGACAGAAGACCAGGTATATGGTCTTGAGGAGCTGTAGGACAGTGGTACAGGTTTTGATAGGTAGAGGACGAAGCATGGCTTCAGTCAATGTCAGGGTAACTACTATGGTTTGACTTACCAGGTGGATGATGATTGCAACATCATTCTATTGCTGTATGTGGATGGTATGTTTGCTAGCAAGATTGTACATATAGGGTTTTGTTGAGCTAAGGGTAAGGTTAGTTCAGTGGCATGTCATGAGGAGTTTGGAGCAGCAAAATTATTTGACATGGGAGACATGGAGATCACAGGTTGATTTTGTCTCCAGTGGGAGCTGATGTGAATCAGGTGTTGGTGAGGTTCAGGATGCAGAGCTGGAGCACACTAAGGGCTGGATAGGTACAGTGTCCAAAATCACATGAGGTCTGGTATAGACCTGAGTACTCCCATGCAGTGGGAGCTGTTAGAGACTTAGGAGCCAATTCAGGGAAGTGGGTTCTCAGGTATTTGAGAGGGACCAGCAATAGGGATTCATGCTATGTAGGGTCAGGACTTCACTACATGGGCTTGTAGGTTCGGATGTGGCAGGATACTCAGATGACAAGAGGTACATCACAGTGTGTGTGGTGGATTATCTTCAAGATTGAGCTTGAAGAGGGATACAAACTAGGAAATAGATTAGATAGAGTATAGGTATAGGTACAGTGTAGCTGTTTATCTCCAAGTGGGAGATTGTTAGGTTGTGGAGCTAAAAGATTCACTGATGCAGACATGGAGGAGGTTGCAAATGAGTTACAGAGTGTCACAGAGACTGGCATTGGTCTGGCCAACCGATGTCAATAGGATCAGACAAGAAGGCAACTGATGTCGATCATGGATCGGCTGGCATCGGTGACCCCCAGGCAGATAGGGACCGATGTTGGTCGCCTATGTGGTTCGACTGCGAGTTTATTATGGGCAGTCAGTTGATGAACCAAGTGTTTGCATGATGAGAGCTAATTTTAGACTGAGAGCTACGGATCTAATTACTGTAATTAGATGTCTAATTATTGTTTGGATGAGATCTATATAATAGACTCATGGTTGTATTGGAAACATGTTCTAGTTTGAGTTGAGAAAAGTTAGCTCCTTCTGTGTGTGAGGTGAGCAAGGGTGTTCCTCCTAGTTCCACAGCAGTACCAAGGTGGGTGATGGTTTTGGAGAGTCAGCAAGATTCTTCAGGGGTGTAGGATCTTGGTCAGCAGGTGTGCATGACCTATATAGGAGATCTACATGGTAAGTAAGATCATTGATCTATAGGTGTATGTGTGTGCAAGGTCAAGGTTCACACGTGTGCAGAACTAGGTTGATTTGCAGGTGTGCAAGATCAGATAGGACAGCGACACAATAGGGAGCAGAATCAGGCAGGATCTACTTGGAGTACAGGTGTGTACTCAGATAGAGCAAAGAGGAAGGCAAGGGAGTTCCTTCCATAAGTATGGTCTGTTGAATTGCAGGTTGTTGCAGGTTCATGGGAGATCTACTTGAAGTACATTGAGTACTTATGGAGTGCGTGGAGCACTTATGGTGTGCATGGAGCATTGGAGGTGAACACCAACTCAGAGTTTGAGTTGGGTGTTGGGACCTAAGAGAGAGCTTTGATGAGAGAGGTACTATTCACTTGAGGTGTGGGAAGCCTCTGAAGAGGTGGTGGAGAAGAAGTGGCATCTTCTTTATTGTATTCTTTTCTTCAAGAGTTTTAATACAAGTTGTGTATTATCTCTCATATTCTGTGTTATTTTTGAATTCTAGTTACTTGTGATTCTGGTTAATTCTACATATTAAGTTGCTTGGTTTGGTAATCAATTGTGTGCTTCCGGTGTTTCACGTATCCTGACACTTCTTACTTCTCTAATCTCATATATATTAAATCTCACCTCTTGAATTTTGTTACTTTATATCATGCTAATTCTCCTATCTTACATAAATAAATAGATATGTGTTTTTAGAGGTAAGGAATCAATATAATATATTTTGGTTGCATTGCCTTATTTAAATAAATTATCTCTTATTTCTCTATTCTATTTTACTAGAATTGTTATCTTGTATGTGTTAATTTAGGTTCAAAACCAATTATTGTTGACCATATTTTACCCCTAGGTCAAAAAGGAAACCATATAATTTTAAAATTAACTATTCATGTCTTGATAACCTTGTTCCTAAAAATTTCAGGCCTTATGAGGTCTTATTAGGGTTTTGTTTAGGTCTTATTAGCAAAGGTTAAGGTTTATTTGACAAGTTTAAGGTAATGGTTTGTCTTTATCTTATAATAGTATAATCATTCCATTACATGAAGAGGTTGATCCTAAAGGTTTCAAAGGTTTATAGGTTGTATTTTAAATTCATCTCATGCCTTCATCACCTTTCATGAACATTTCATACATGTTTGGAAAGATTAAGCTTCTTTTGTACAGTTAAAGGTAAGTGTCATGTAAGAGGAAGGTACATTTGGTTAAGTCCAATGCATGCTACGTTGATCAAGGTGATATATATATACACACACACACACACACACACACACACACACACACACACACACACACACACACACACACACACACACACACACACACACACTTGAAAAAGTTATTTAAGGACTTATCTAACTACCATAAATGTCAATAATGTCATATCATATTATTTTTATAGGTTTAACCTCTAAAAAAGGGTAGTTATAAGTACTTGTATGGACTTGAGAGTTCCATTTATATATATAAGTGGAACTCTCAAGTCCATACAAGTACTTATAACTACCCTTTTTAGAGGTTAAACCTATAAAACTAATATGAGATGACATTCTTGACATATATGGTAGTTAGATAAGTCCTTCAATAACTTTTTCAAGTGTGTGTGTGTGTGTGTGTGTGTGTGTGTGTGTATACTTGAAAAAGTTATTTAATGACTTATCTAACTACCATATATGTCAAGAATATCATATCATATTAGTTTTATAGTTTTAACCTCTAAAAAGGGTAGTTATAAGTACTTGTATGGACTTGAGAGTTCCACTTATAGGTGAAAATGGTTTAGATGTGTCTCTTAAGATTCAAAAAGTAAAATAAATGATTTTAATAAATTTACAGGTCCTAATATTCTAAAATTTTCTTCTTCTCTTCCATCGCTCCCTTGGCAAGCTCATAAAGGCAAATTTCACATGCTTGGTCCATACAATAGAAGGAGAGTAGAGACCTGAATTTTTTTCAAAAGTATGGGGTAATAATGGCCTTAAAATTCATGGTAATATTCATTATATTGGTTTCCCCTCCTTTATAAACAATCACTAAGACCCCAAGGTGCTCTAAAACTACCTATAAACCCCACATACTCATTTTTATCCTAAAAATGGAAATTTAAAATATGTTTTAGGCATTATAAAAATTAAAAAGAATCCTTAGAGGTATTAAAAAATATATCACATCCTTATCCATTAGGTTGGCATGGGTGAACATTAGGTAGCAATAGGAATATCCATGAGAGATAGGTTGTATGTTTGCACTTCAAGTTTTGGAGGTTTCTAAGAGAATCATGGTTATTTATGTGATTTTTGGTGGTTATTAACAATTTTTAAATACCTTATTAATCTCCATAATTGTATTCAAGAGGTTTTTAGTGCCTACCAAATCCTAAAATTTCAATCAAACCATCCTGGGTAGTATACCTTTAGGACCTAAAAACTTGAATAGGTATTGTTAATATTTTTGAATTTGTCTTATTTGATGAGAGGCCTTAAAAAATTAGGATAAGGTGTATGAAAATTTGGGTAACACCTAATAATCTAATTATTTCCACATTATCCTTTCAAGTCACATCATGTTCCATCCTAAAGACTATGTGTAGGTTGTTTGCATAAAAGTGACTTAAGAAAAGGTCTAACCTTGAAGTATAAAAGATATATGAGGTTTATAACCTCATAATAAGTATAATTATTTATTAGATAGTTTATCTCAATGAAAAATAGGAAAAGACAATCCTCATGTAAGGCTTAAAGCATGAAAATGTAGACCTACAAGTTTGCAAACCTATAGGTTTACATTCATGCAAAATGCATGCTGAAGAGAGGAGATTTGTGTAGTTTTTAGTCTTGAAGTGAAATGATAAAGTAATGGAAGATTTATGAATTTTTTAATAGAGGCTTATATATGAATAAATAGACCCTTATATAAGTTTAAAACTCATCCAGGATTTTATACAATCCTAGAATGTTATCTATTGTCACTTAGATTTGTAACCTTTGAGGAGATGTCTCAAATCTTCTCATCCAAGTGGCATAATTGAAACACATTTATTATATGGGGTAGCCTAAGAATGAGTTGAATATCTAGATAGGGCTAGATCCCTTTATGTACCACTTGTAGATCACTAATACACCTATGTTTATAAGGGAAAAGGGAGAGAAAATTGAAAGTAAATTATCTTAAAGGAGGTGAT
>JARHVA010000312.1:6087500-6109654 GCA_037957365.1 Torreya grandis | reverse complement strand
TAAAATATTGCATTCATGTTTCAAGTTCTTCCAAGTTCAAGAATTTGTGATCTCTAAAACATACCTACAAGACCAACCAAATATGGGGCTTGCCTCTCATCCATTTTCCATCATTAAAAAACTTCCCTAAGTACCCTTTAGCCTATTAATCCCATATCTAAGCATAGTGAACATCAAGGGTATGAGTTAGATCAAAGTTATCAAGATAAATTTTGGTTGGTGGCTACAAAACTCAATGAGGATACCTAACTAGGAGGCTAACAAGAATATATTCCACTAGAGGCTTAGATAACCCAATAAAATTCATTCAATAAATTTATAAAACACCATATATAAAAAATAATATCAAGTCTTCCATAAGAGCATTCAAACATAATAAGGCTCACCGAAGGAGAAGGAAAACATGGAGATGCTTACCTCTTATCTTACCTCTTCTTATTATATATTGTAGGAACTTATCCCAATTAACCATGCCAAATATCCATATAGGAGGGCATGGTAACCTAGTTCCACTAGCCACTACCACTATGAAAATAAGAACCATGTAGGAGGACATGGGAAGTAGGTTCCACTAGTCACTACCACTATGTAAAACAAGGCAAAAATAAGATAATAATATAATCCAAAATGGATAGCCTAACTACATTATAATGAACAAATAATTGGATTATAAATAAAAATAGACCAAATTGGAAGAATGATGCATTTCCAAATCCCAAGTGGGCAATAAAATCCACATGGTGACCATCGGCACAAGTGTGGTAAGAAAAGGTGAAAAGAGGGTAGGCCAAATGGACTTACACCTCTTGAAAACAAGTAAACAAATCAATAATATTATCTTTAAAATTAATTACATACATAAAAAATACAAGAAATTAATATGTAAGCCTACATTAGGTTTTTTACTTGGCTAACATAAAATGTTTGGCTAGTTCAATTCCTCACAAGGAAAGATCTTTTCCTTCTCTCTTATAACTCTCCTCCCATTTCTCCATATTTAAATGGAAAAAAAGGTTCATTTGAGAAATTATTTACTTCCTAAAATAGGAAAATTACTCACATCCATTGTCTAATGGGAATGTGACATGCCAGTTCCCATTTTTGGCTCTTGTTTTAAATGCCCACCGATGCATTAAATCCTCTTATAAGCCCATGTGGGCAATCAAGATAAGTTCATGCCTATTCAATTTTCCCACTACCCCATTCCATAAATGGGCACATGGGTTGTTTTATGTCTTTATCTACACTCTAAATAATTTCTACTCAATCTATAGTTATTTAGGGTATTAATTACATAAATATCTACATCTAAATAAATTTTTAGCCACTTCTAAACATTATTGAAAGTTCCCATCTGATTTTTTTCAAGTGGTGCTCCCGAGTTGGGTCCATTTTCAACCTTAAGACCTTCTAGATGTTTGAAAAAATATATATGGTATGGGTAAAGAGGTAAATAATATTGTCATAGTGTGAATAGTGTTAGGAGGGGTAAGGAGGTTCACAAATTCCAACTAGGTTTAGATAAAACACTATAATTGGGTTTGAATGTCAATAATTCAAGGATTCATTATACCACAATACCAATTATGTACTCATACTAGGCATAGTCCTAGTTACCTTATTGGCCTCCCCTATCAAATACACATCAATTTACACATAAAATGCACTACCCTAAATAGCCAAAGCCATATAATTTAAATAACACAATTAATCTCAATCTATAAGAAAATCATATAAACATATCCAAGGCATATCATCTCAATGGTAATATACTCATTGTAACCATCTAAACATCAATATAATCAATCACATGCTTTATCACTAACTTTACTAGTCAGGTAATATATTATGTAATTTAATAAACAACTAAAATCATATATCACCATTATCTAAATCACACTCAAGTAAGCAAAAATAAACAACATCAAGCATATAGCCCACTATCTTAGTACTAATGTAATAATAAACAAATCAACATAGCATAAAGTGTCTCATGTATTGATAATATAAGGAACATGTCATATCAAGACATGTGTATCATAAAAAATGTCCAAAATTAAGCATTGTGAAAATAGGGATCTCACAAATTCATGCTTCATAAGAAATCTCAAAAATTCAATATTGATGCGATGGATTCTCTATAAACTTTCCACTCTCACAAGTTTTTTTAATTATAAAAACTAATCACATAATACTCTCTCTTATAAATCACACAATAAAAAATGGATGTTCTAGTTGTCTATGGCTTTCTACTTTTATATCAAATTAAGTGATACACTTTATAACTTCATTAAAACAAACTGTTGAAATATAAGTTTATAGAAGAATAAAAATTCATCAATCAGGGCAATAAAACTTACATTATAATTGTCCCTTGGAAATATTTTATTCTCCCATTCATACTTCATTTTAGGCTCTTATATTGGATTTATCCTTGATCTAAATTTATCTAATACTAAATCTAATAATTAGGTCAAAATATGAACAATACAATGCAATAAATAATGTACATAATATCAAATCAATCTTTAAAACACTCATATTATCTTTTATTCGTTGTGTGTGTGTGTGTAATAAATGCTACATATTTTCATAATCATCCCTCTACTGTTACTATCTATATTATATTCTACATAATAAAAAATATTAAGATAAAATAACAACTAATAACAAATTTAACATATAATAGACAAAATTATTCAGTCAAGCAAAGGCTTTGAGAAGGTCATCTTTTAGCATACCTATAGAGAGAGAAATATGTTGGCTGATACTTTTGATAATAGAGGGGTAGAGGACAAGGATTTCAAATTTTGGAATAATATGGAGGTTTTACCCAATCATGTAAATGATATTATTATCAAGGAAAAATGTAACATCATCATTCTAGTCATGAATGGGGTGGATCTATGATCAGGATTGATACATTATGCCATGATTTGAAATGGGTGTATACATTGTGTGGAGTAATAATAAAGTAGTTAATAATAGAAACAAATGGTATAATCTTTCTCATCATTACTCAGTCAACCAACACTATAATCATTTGAAGGCTATTGGTATTTATGAATTCAATTACTTTTGTATCCCTTCAAGCAAAATTTTGGGAAAGCCTTCAAAAATGTACTCTACAATGGGAGGTGATCTGAACCGAGTGGAACCCATGAATGTAGATCATATCAAGAAGAATATGGATATTTGTAAAATTTTACATATATGGGGTATTAACAACTTTATAGATCATATTTGTGGATATGATACATATCTCTTGCATCAATTTGAAAAGAATTGGGTAGACTTGGTGGTTAATATCTGTAACATTCCATTAAAATCATCGAGGAGCTAATTTCAAGGGTTATTGGGTTCAAAATTGAGGAAAATAAATATATAAGATTCACTATGAACCTTGAGTAGGAGAAGGACAAGTTTCCAGTGGGTGATGAAAAGTTCACATTTTTCAAAGGAGGATTTAAGAGAGAGGATTTCCCAATTCCATTCAATGAAGTGGTTGAGAAAATAGTAAGGTATGTTACCCTTGATGGATGCTATAAATTAGTAAATTACTATAATCTCCCTTTCTTAAAATATCTCCATCATAAGATCCTTGTTACCATTCCTTTTTATATTTTACAGTCCTTAGAACATTTTTTCAAATAGGTCCAAATGGGAAAGAAAACAAAGTTGCTACATCAGGTGGTTATTTTCCTTATCTAAAAGATTTTCTAGGCTCAAAATCCTATTACTCATTATTTCATTACTGAAAAGAAGAATTTCAATGTGAATGTCTATTCCATTGGGCCTCCCAAATGTATTTTGAGAAGTAGTTTTAAACCTAAACCTAAGAAGGTTGAGGATTTGGTATCATCTCACAGAAGGTTCAATAATAAGGAAGAGGGCTAATTCAATGATAAATTTTTTTAAGAGACACACTTAGTGATTGATCTTGAGGAGAGTGAAAAGCATACTATTGAGTAACAAGATACTCCAATCAAGATTCATTCACCTGAAATTGGGGAAGGCATAAAATAAGATACAATAGGAAACAAAGGAAATGATGATAATGTTAGTGTATAAATAGGGGATCCTCATTCAAATGTTCCTGCAAAATTTGATTTGAACTCAATGAAGGATATAAATAAGAATAAATGGAATGTAAGTAATGGAGGATGAGGTAAACCTACATAAAAAATTCCGTCATTGGTTTATGAAGGATCATACACACCTAAAATAAGAAATCAATAATTTCAGCAAAAAATATAGGTTTTATTGCATAAGGGAGAAGGAAGTGGAAATCGATACTCAAATTGAGATTCTTATTGATAGAATCAATGTGATGGAGAAGGAAAATAGAGAGATTAAGGATAATAATAATCTTCTTGTTAGCTTCAAAAAGGTAATGGTAAATAATGCAATGTAAAGTATGGAAAGGTTGTCTGTATTTTTTAATAATGCAAAACAAAGTGAGGATGAAACTAGGCCCAAGCAGAAACTTAAAGGCATCACTGCTATGAATGAAAAGGACAAAATGGTATGTAGATTGGATAAGAATTTCTGAAATATGATAGAGGATTGGTCCATGGCATATGAGGAATGGAAGAAAACCCACAACTAATTTTCTTTGCTTTTGTAATGTAAGGTGTGTATCAACTATTTTTTTGTTGTGTCTTGGCTATTTATTTCCAATGGATTTGAGTTATTTACTATGTTTGTTAAGATTTTGTTCTATGTTACTATCCATGGAGGTGATTATTTTTTATGGGTAGGGTCCCTCTAAAACCCAATTTTATCTTTAATAAAAATAAATTTGACTATAAAATATCTAGTTATGAAACTTAGACCTACTTCACTATAAGTGATAATATCTAACTTTGGTACATGTCACATTAGTTTATTAACCATGGTAGAGATGGTGAAGTTTAAATACCTCACAATCAATAAAAAATTAAATGAATATTAATCAATTAATCTAAAACATTTATTTTAAAGATAAAAATTGTTTTGTTTGGCTTTCTTTTTAGGTTTCCAAGACACCATTTTATGTCCCACATCTCTTTGATTGGATAAACCATGACCAATCCATCCTATAACCCTTATTATTTGAGATACTTAAGGCCTCATAATCCCATCTCCTCAAGGTATTTTTCATATTCTCCCTCATCCTTGGGTGTTAAAAGTGGTTTTGGGTGAGACTTAGTCTACTTTTCTTGTATACACCTTATTTTCACTTACTAACACTTTTTTTTATAGGGTTTATCATCACATTAATCTCCATGATTGTATGTCCTTAGGAGTACATGAATATTATAGTGGGACAATACATGGTATTTTTAAGATATCCAATCATTATTTTTAATTATTAATAAAACCTTTAGATGACCATGATATCAACCTAGCTTGTGACTCAAGGTTTTTGTTCCCTCTTTTATGTATCTTTCTACTTTTATGCATCTTTATCCTACTTCATCAGACTAATTGATGAAATTTTAAATTTCCCTCTAGTTTATTTGACATAATTGGCATAACCAATGATGTATTATTCTTAATATAAACATTTTGTATGCGTTTGTCCATGCCAATAACCTCAACTAAATCCGAGTTTTGAGTTTTAGAGCTTGGATTCATATTTATAGGATTCTTAATTGTAATTTATTAAATAAAATACATCCAATCCAATTTACTCACTCTTGTAAATCTAATTTATGAATATGAAGGGGAATTCAAGGTGAGGATATTACACTAAGGCAAGGAAAAATAGCATAAAATATTTGAATATATCAAGTGTAGGATTTGAATAATTAAGGTATACCTAGTATTTTGAGTTCCTAGCTTGGGTATACTCATGAATATTTCTCTACACCATGAATTCACCTAAAAAAACCTTTGAAAAAGTGATACAAGCCAAGTGGGATATTAATGTGCTTAAAATTTAAGCCAAGTATTTATAACCCTATAATATTTATTTTTTACTTTGGTTGGTGTTATTAAATTAGTTAATTTCATGTGTTCCATGTTGATATTAGCACTGTAGACACCTAAAAATAGCCACCAATAACCTCCAATTAAGCTTCAAACCAATTTCTATAAAAATGCATAATTTGACCTAAAACACTAAAACATGCTAAATGATATGAACCTATCATATGCAAGTGCCAATTTTGGCCAATATATCCATAAATGGGGTAATGTATTTTATGAGATAGATAGATTTGATTATATCATTTTGAGTCAAAATGATGGTTTCGTACCTGGGTGGTCGTGATTACTTTTTTCTACCAAATTTCTTGTACAAGAAACGGGCCTTTATTATTTTGTGTTAAAAACATCCCAAATGGGATAATAGTTCCAACACATCTAACATTACCTTAAAATTACAATCTAATCAAATTTCAAGTCAATAATATGACATTTTGACCAATTTGATTACTTTCAACACCAATTTCCAAGATCTGCACCAAAATTGATAAATCATGTTTAAGACTAATTAGTTTGAATCAAGAGCTTAACTTAATTTTCCATGGAACTTGTTGAATGTTTCATTAATAAAAATTGGTTTCTAATATTTGCATCATTAGCTGAGGTCATTTATGGGGTGGCATCTACAAGCCTTAATTACAATAAATATCTAATTAAGCCCTCCCATGTATCTCTATCCCAAATATTTATGAGGGAATTTATTAATTTTAGCCTTCAAAAATGAATGGATTCTTAGCCACACATATTCATCTTGAGATAGATAGTTAAATTTAATTATATTAAATTACAAAAATATTTAATAGAAGACCTCACACTCTTAATTTTAAGCTTGGATAGTGTAAAGTTACCATGCAAAAATGATTCCAAAGCCTCATATAATTAGTGATATTATACCAAATTGTTGAACCAAGCCAAAGACATCACAAGAATAAGGTGCTAAGGAGAGAAGGATCCAAACAAATTTATTGATGAAGACTCTTTGATGCACAAGTTGAGCAAGTTACTCTGTGAAATATTTGGAAGCTCCAATGAAGGTGAAGGAAGGTTTCTTTCATGTTTTAGTTATTGCTTTCATATGTATATATGTTACTAAGATCCCCCTAGTGTTTAGGCTTACAAATTTCATACTTGTAAGTGTGTTATTTTTATTTTTATTTCATTTTGAACTAATAATTGATCTAAATCCCTCTCTTGAGTTAGATTCCTCATTTACATAATGGCATCCTTGGTGGGATGAGATGCACCCCACATACCCAGGAGATGAATATGCAACTCATAAATCACCAAATAGATGCTTGAATATCTTCAAAATTGCATTTTTAGATTTTATTTTTCCATATTTTTAATTTAAAAATTTATTTACTATAAAATTCATGGCCTAGACTATAAAACCCATGACCTAGACTCATTGCAGGCTACCACTGTGCCTTATAACTGATGGCCTAAGATAACAAGCTAAATAAGCCATTTTACAGAGCTTCATTTGGGTTCATACATACTCCATTTTTGATGTTTTTTTAAAAACCAAGTGTTTTATCCTAAATTTTTAAAATATCCTATCATTTTATCTTCAAATTACATAGATTTTTCATAAAATATTGAAATAAAAGTTTGAACATTTTTAATGTTTCTAATTGTAGTTGTTTGGTTTTATTGAATTGTGTTTTCTTTGTCTAATATTTGCCTTACACATTTTATTGATATTTTTTATAACCATTATCTAACCTAACACATTTAATTTCTTGAGGTTTTACCTTCAGATCAATAGATTATCCAAAACTAAGAGCATACTTTTTAAATTTACTTGTCTCATTCACTAAAGAGCTTCAAAGGCAAACAAAATTTTGATGATTTTCTTATAGGACCTAATTAAAAAGTGCTAAATCATTATTAATTAAGTATTTTAAAACCTATTTTATATTATTAAAAATAATTAAGAATCTTTCATTTAGTGCTTAAATAAAAATTTAAGGTGTTTATTTGAATAGTTTTGTTGTTGTTCTTTCAAAGTTCAACTTAAGGCCAAGGGGCCAAATAACACCACCAAATATTTCATTTTATTAATTTTAAAATTAAACTCACTTCCAATTTTTTTTTTGTACAATTTATTCATTATTTTCTTAGTTAGATTTGTTTATGCAAAAAACAAGTTATGCATGTATGCTCTCTCCCTATTCCCTATAGGGAACTTGTAGGATTAAAAACACCATCTTCATTGAAAATTGCCTTAGTCCAAAGGTGTAAAATAGATGTTGTGAAGGCTCTCCCAAAGACCCACATGGCTTGGGTGATATAGAAACAACCATAAAGATCTTTTACTTAGTTTTTATTTTCATTGCATCTTGGCTTGTGAGGGGGACCTCATTACCTCCCATAAGTTCTATATGGAAGCTTTGAACCGAGGCTTCATCTCATGACATCATCTTCAAACCCTATACACAAGTGGGGGAGGGGGTATATAAATTGGGATCTCCTCACTGAGATGGTGGTTTAAGTGGTTAAACCATCTCTACTAATAGAGGCTAAGCTTAATACATTTGATCATGTTGGACATTTTACTGTATTGAATGAGTAACAAATGTAATGATTGTAAAAAGTGCAAGATATTTTTACAACAAGCCATATGATGTAAACCTAAATGATGTGCGATTTTTTTATATGTTGACATGAAATTCATATGCATTTGATCCAACTAGACATTATAAAACATGTATATTTTTAGACAATCCCCACTTATCATGGACATATTATTGATGTAAGATGCGCCTCAAAGTCCATGTCACCTTAATGTCACTTGAGAGAAGGGGGGTGTAAAAAACCTACTATTTAATGTTATTTTATTTTTGGATGAATAATTAATTTCTCTCAAGTGCATGTATAAAGATTAACTTCAAAAATACCATGTAATTTTATCAATTTAGGGCTTAGGATGATTAATTAGTTTATTTGTCTTTATCTTGGATTACTCAGTATTGTTTGGAGTCAAAACTATTTGTTAAACATAAAGCCATAACCAAACACATTGTCCACCATTTTCTTGAACAAGGTGTCATTATGCTACCCAAGTGAAAATCATATTTTTCCTTGTTCAAAAATTTATCATATAATTTGTGTCATATATTTCATTTTTGCATAGTTATGCTACCCATTTGAGTATAAACCATTTGCCCAATTTTCTTAAGTCCATTGATAATTTAAATTTAAAATTGCACCTTTATAATTTCATAAGGTTGATGTGTTAAGTGGGTTCTCCATGTTCACTAAACTTGAGGGAACTTAGGTTCAATTTATAATTTGAATTTAGGGTCATTTTTAGACTCATAATCATTATCATCATTTGATAGGACTCAAGTCATATTGCATATCACTCATGCTTTGAGTCCTGGACCACATTTCATACTACCCATTCTATTCCCATTCTTGTTATGATGTGATGAAGTGAGTCTTGAGTCCATTTGATACAACATTTTTTCCTTGGAGATTTATCAAAATTTGTGTGTGTGTTTGTGTCATTTAAATTGAGGAGAGTAGTGTTATGCAACCAAAATCATTTTATCCCATTTTGCCTTAGAGTCTTGAAGAAAAAAATTTGTCATACCTTTTGAGAAGTTTAGCGTTGCTATGCTACTCAAATTATTTTGAAACTTGTTTCATAGGCCTATTTTCATAGAGTCCATTTTTTTTCCAATTTCAAACCAATTCAAGCTTTCTTTATGAGACTTTGTCTAGTACAGTTATGTTGTTCACTTTTATCTATCTTATTGGTTAAAAGAGTCTAGTTTTATGTGATTATTTTGGAGAAAATAAACTAAATCCAAGTGCCTTTTGTTTCATACCTCATAATTATTGATCAAGTTTATGTACAAGAGTCAAATTCTTAGTTTTTGTTAGACATATTTCAAATATATTAGATTAAATATCTCATTTTAATTTAAATTCTAGCTTTTGATGCCATTTGGCCAAAATTCCTAGCATGTTCCTTTGTTTGGGCTTAGCTTTTGATGTCGTGTTTGGCCAAAAGACTTAGAAACTTTTGTTTTTACTAGATTAGACTCATTTGAAACACTTTGATTCTAGAATTTAGTATTTTGATTTTTGATCCATCTACTTGACCTCTTTGTGTGAGATGTGTAACATTGCAAATTTGATGTTAACTTGTTTTATCACAAATAATTTCATAAATATTTTAGGGTATATATATCCATCCTTTTGACTAGGTTAAATCAATTTTAAACCTCTTTTCAAACATCACTTTTAGATTTTGTAGAAATCTATTCCTTTTGGTTATGAAACATTTACTATGGATCCCAACATGTCTTCCTACACTTGTAGTGATCTCATGTATAATTTTCGATTTAGTAATATGGTCACATAAGAAGAAATGATTCAAGACCCCTATGTAGACAATTTTTATTATGAGATAGATCCTTATCCATATTATAACACTCAAATAGGGTCACAAAACCAAGACCCATTGGCTCATTATTTGGTTAACACACCTTCATACTTAGATCAAGTCATGAGATCATAAATCAATACCTAGTTGTGGTACTTAAAATTTAATAACCGTTTTCTTAACAATCATACTATGTTACTACACCATCAACATATGATTATTATCTAGATGAGATTTTGGTTAGAGCTATAGAAGTAGGGGCCAAGTTTCTAGTGGACTTCCCCATGAAAATTTTCCAAGTCTAGTAAGAATGCTTCACAACATACTATATAGTCAACAAACTTCTTCTAGTAACCCCTTAGCTCTAGCCCTAATGGTATATTAGGACCCTAGTATGCTTGTCAAATGAAAGGACCTTAGGGAGGATCACTTTGTATAGATGCAAATAACATACTAAACTTATTTAAGCCTAGTGTATAATTTTAATTAGATGACCATGTCAAATAGACCTCTCATTTATTTAGTTCCTTCAATAGGAGTTTTAATAAAATTTATTGGTTAATAAAATTAGGGTTTAGACCCATTTAAAAAAAACAATTCGATTGATAATCTATTTCATATGCCAACCATGAAAAAAGTGTCTTCTATTTCTATGTAGAGTACTGAGCAAAACATGGTGGACAATGTGAAAGCAATATCCAATCCAAACCAAAGTGGTGTAAGTACACAAATAAATATTCTACAAACAAGTATACCTTTAATTAACACCATGAGTAGTTCTCTTAAGCATGGAGTAGGAGTTTGTATGTCCCAACCTCAACCAACTACAACCACTAATACATAATTAGTTACTTCTTCAATCCCTCAACCAACATGATTTTATCAGCCATAGATCAATGTCATGCCTCAATAAAAAAATGTGATGAATCCTACTCCTCCCTAATAGGTAACGAGTAATGTTACACAAAAATAAGCAAAATTGAACATACCAACATAGTAAAGGTAAAATATATTAACACCTCAATAGGGTGAAACCAATGTATAATCAATAGTGTATGACTATTAGTCAATAATAAATGCCAAATCTCCAACATGCATCCACTTCCCAATTGGGATTTGCACAACAAAGAGTTTTCAATGTTCCTCAAGTATTGATCAAGAAACCTTAGCCTTTTATGTAAAACATGCCACTATTTAAAAGATAGGGTCTTGGTTCAAAATTACCCCCTCAACATTAAGGTTCTATTAGTCAATAACAGGTCCCTATTCAACCTCAATAGACATAGTACAACCATATTCCTCCAACCCAACCTTAAAATCCTCAAAATCAAGCCTATATACCCAATCCAAACTATAATATATCACCACATCACATGTAATTTCAAAAATCAAACACTAATCCATGTATGCATATTCTTGGTCCATTCCCCAACCAAACCAACATACCCCAACAAATACCTCCATAATACCCTAGTTAAAGTGCACCACTTGTGACTACTCAACCATATACCCAGGACAATATTCCACCTCAAACCAATGTTCCCTCTAGTTTCCTAACCCAAGAAATAAAACAAATGAAGGATTCCATTACCAACATCTAATCTAGGAAATAAATCAAAAAGGTTAAGTTGGATGACATGTGTTCTTATGTATTGAACATGGAGTAGTTGTAGAGACCATTTCATCTAGGATACAAACCACCAAAATTTGACAAATATAAAGGGAAAGGGGACCCTAAGGATCATTTTACTGATTTATTTATTATGTGATAGCCAGTGGCATATAACTACATATACTTGTTGTTGTTATTCCTAATGAGTCTAGTAGGACAAGCCTTGGAGTGGTCTTTAAAGTTACCAAAAAATTTAGTATCATATTTTGATGATCTTTCAAACAAACTTATACAACACTTTTCATATAATCTTGATCATGATATTTCATTGGTCAATTTGATGTAAGCTAAGCAAAAGGTTGATGAAATATTTGTAGGTTATATAGTGATGGAGAACCTTTGCAAGTCGATTCACTCATAGTTTACTAGATAGACAATAAGATACTATGTTTACCAAAAATTTACGTAGTGAGATATCCTATCATCTAGAACTATAGTGTATACATACCATTAAAAAAATCATTGAAAAAGGTTTGTTGATTAAGTGAGCCCTTATTAATAAAGGGATCATCAAACTTACTTCATCAAATCAGAATCAAGGTACTAATCAAGGAAATGGATAGAACCAAAACTAACATCAAGTCCAAGTACAAGCATCACAACAAGTATAGGCCAATAACTATGAAAAACCCAATTCTTTCAATTGAAACAATAATGTTATGGGAAATGGAGTAATAGAATCACAACATGTCCAAATGGTGAAAACACTATCTACTAAGCCCACATAACATATGAAAATTATACCTAACCCATAACCTTTTCAGTAAAGGCAGCAAGTGAAAAATCCTAGGCCCATGCAACAAATGCAAAAACCTTTGCTATTGCAAGCCCCTCCTCCAAGGAAAATAGTGCATATTCATCACATTTTTAGTGACCTTGGAGAACTTATTGAACATATATTTCACAAATTTGCCACCACTAATCTGATTAATTGTGATATATTGAAACATTATCCTGAGAGCATTCCTTATCTTGATTAGTACCACCAAAATGAATTATGTGAATATCATTAGGTTAATAGGCATAATTTACACCATTGTATGTAAATTAAAAATTTGATTCAAAATATGTTGGAGAACAGGGAGATAATACTAGATGGTGGTGCTTCCACTTCCAATTAGAACCTTAAAATATTTCAAAAAAAAATTTCATAGATAACAACCAACCAAAGTAGCAACAACAAAAACAACTAATACAACACCAATAACAATAGTTTCAACAACCAAGGTCAAACCAGTAGAACTAATAGAATCACCAATAACATATAAATAATGGATAAGACCAAGGTTAGAATGGCAAAAACCAACATACCTACCATGTAGTTTTACATGACTATAACAGGGTTGTAGGTCATATTTTAGGAGGTCATGTTAACACCATCTCCATCAATTCAAGACCAAATAACAATCAATTGAGACCTTTGTTAAGCAATGACAATCCACCAACTTGCATTGATAATCCTTCCTTGACCTAAGACTACATACAGGTGTACTAGTAAGTAGGGATTACTAGTTTTAGACCCTATACCGATAACTCATCATTGCCTTTTGACCACACACGAGTGCACTAGTAACCAAGACTTATCTTATCTAGTCCCCCACCATCATCATCATTTGTTATAAATCATGGTATTGTGTTTAATCTTGACTATGCAATCATAACTTAGAGGTTGAAGATTACCATCCCAAGTCCACAACCATCTACCACTTCACCCATCACCCACCCAGCCTTCATACCTCAAAAAAAGTCATTTAACATTGATCAAGAAAAGAAGTTTGATATTGTGGAATAATTACAAAATATGCCAACACAAATCTCCATTTTAGATTTGTTACGTATGTCAACAATCCATACAAACATTTTGAATGGATTTCTTATCCAAACCATTATTTCAAGTGACATATCCCCTAACACATTCCAAGCTTTGGTTAGACACCTAGCTCCAACCCAACAAGTCACTTTCAACCAAATCAATATGTCCTCCCTTGGCCCATTGCATAATAATCTATTATACATCAAAGTTTGCATAAAATGGCACAAAGTGAAATGTTTCCTTATATATAATGGATCATGTCTAAACATAGTGTCTATAAAGGTCATCAAGCTTCTCAAGTACATAATGACATACCTTTAAGCATAAATGATAACCATCAAATCCTATGACAATAAAGAATGAAAATCATAAGGCACCATCTATTTACCAATTATCCTTGGGACCTTGACCCATGATATTCTTTTCCATGTGCTAGATCTCAATTTTTCATATATTATGATTTTGGTAAGACCTTGGTTACATTAAATTCATGTAATCCCATCGACATTGCACCAATGCATCAAGTTCTCCCACTCAAGAATGAAAGTTTGTATACTGAGAGATTTAAATCCATAAGAGCACTAAAAATACCTACAGGATGAGTTCAAGAGCTATAAATATCATTTTGACATGAATCTAGTGGCCAAATAAGATAAGGGAAAGGTAATACTACTTGTTTTTCTAGAAGATAACTGTATTGATCCTAATACCCTTGATTCCCTTTCCCACATGAGACCTCATGAGATATCCAATCATTATACCATCTCACTTAATGGTCTAAAAGAGTATTTAACAACTGATACCTTCCATATTTGAAACCTTCCATAGAACCCAAAGTCCTTTGGAAGACCTAAATCCAAGCCACTTCATCTAGAATGAAAACAAAATGGCAAAGGAAAAAAGTATAGTCTAGGACCCATCACGTTTATATCAACATCTTGATTAAAATAGGACCCTCTCAAAGGGGATGAATCAAGGATGTATAATGACAAGCAGGTTAATTTTTACAAGAATGCAAAGTATCATATTCCCAATAGGGTCATGAAGAATCAAGACTTTGAAAGAGGATGCCTCAGACCAAATCAACAAGGAACACTTGTGGCAATTTCCATGACTAGATATAAATGGCCTTATGGGTTTGGATTTAAACTACCTAGGGGTGACCCCATATACCTTAATCATGTTTCAACACCATTAAGTAATGATGATGATGCCAAAAATGAAGTAGAGTTTGATCATATATTTTTTGATGACCTAGTCGAGACCAACCTATTTAACCCTCATTCTATCTTTACCCATAGACTAGTCATTCATCATAACCCACTACCATTATATTATCCCCAACTGATAGATTGGGACCAATAAGAATCCATTGTGTCAATTGATGAGTTTTAAAATGATGAGGCTTTCTATAATTTTTTAGGCCTTAGAGACAATGTTCCATTGGGGGATCATCAATCAGGGTTCTCAATCAAGTTGGATCCTGAAGCCTATTTTTGAAAGTGGGTAAAAATCCTTAGGTAAAAGTAAATAAATAAAACATTTAGGTCCCAAAGTGACAACCTCTTTGAGGTACCTTATGAGTAGGGAAAAAGTAAATAAAAAATCTAGTCTAGTGGTGAAAACCTATTTCAGGTGCCATTAGATGGGGGTGTTTAACCTTATTCAAACATAGATCAATAGACCACCAACGATGAACTTGTCTATGAGTCTAAGTTTAATTTTAAATAACAACAAGATTTTTATCAAATCATTTAGGAGTTTCCAATAGTATTTTTACATGGCCATATCTCCGATTAGGGGACTTTGATTCATCATGCTTAAGAGAACTCGAAGACCCAGTCCTAATAGAGGACTCTAACATTTCCAATCAATTAAAGTCATTACCCACTATTCTCAAAGATGGTTCAACCCTTCTAGTGGAAAACACAATAAAGGTCAACATCGGGTCACTAGATGACCCAAAGTGAATCAAGCTAGGTGTATCCCTTATTGAGAAGGAAAATGAAATCCTTACAACCCTTCTGAGGGAATTTATTGACATATTTGCATGGGCATATTTTGACATGTCAGGTTTGGACCCCACCTTAGTTTTACACCACCTTGTGGTAAATCTTGATTCCAAACCAATGAAATAAAAGTTGCATAAGATTTATCTTTGCATTGATATATAAGTGAAGAAAGAGTTAGAAAAACTCTTGGAATTAGGGTGTATTTCATTGATCAACTATTCAAAATGGATATCTAATGTTGTGATAGTTATACAAATTTTAGAAGGAATTAGAATTTGTATTGATTTATGAAATATAAACAAAGCATGCCCTAAGGATGATTTTCCATTTCAAAACATTGACATGATAGTCAAATCCATAATGGGTTATGAGATGCTTTCATTAATGGATGGCTTTTCAAGGTACAACTAGATCATAATTTCACTAGAAGACTAACACAAGACAACATTCACCATTCTATGGGGAACATTCTATTATCAAGTTATTCTATTTGGTCTTAAAAATTAAGGGGCCACCTATCAAAGATCTATGACCATCATATTTCAAGATATGATGCATGACATTTTTGAAGACTATGTTGATGACATTCTTGGTAACTTAGAGACTAGAGCCAATAATCCAATGGTGCTACAAAAAATATTGAAAATACTACATGAATATAAATTTAGATTAAATATTAAGAAATGTGTCTTTGGATTCACAATAGGAAAATTTCTTGGATTCATTCTGTCTCATCAAGGCATTGAAGTTGATCCATCTAAAGTCCAAGCCATAAAAAAGATGCCACCACCAAATAATTTGAAATAGCTTCATAGTTTATAGGGAAAGATCTAGTCTATATGACACTTCATATCAAAGTTGGACAAAAAATGCCATCCTTTTATGCATCTTCTAAAGAAGGGAGTCAAATTTCACTAGGATGGTCACTACTAGACAGTTATTTAGTAGCTAAAGGACTATCTAGTGAATCCACCTATTTTGTTGCCTCCTATGCTAGGAAACCCATTCTTATTATATCTATCAGCTACTATCAATGCCTTGGGGGTACTTTTGGCTTAGCATGATGATAATGGAAAAGAGAATACTATTTACTACTTAAGCCATACACTAGTCACGTATGAACATAATTATACACCCATTGATTTTTTTTGTCTAACTATGGTCTTTATAACTTAAAAACTATGCCATTACATGTTAAACAATAAGAACATATTTATTTCAAAACTAGATCCACTCAAGTATATACTATCTAAAACAACATTACAAGGCCATATGGCCAAATAGATCATGTTTCTCAGTGAGTTTGACATTGAGTACATCAACCAAAAAGCCATTAAGGGGTAGGTTTTGGTATATTAGCTTACTAAAGCACCCCTTATTGATACAAGCCACTCACATTCCAATTTTTTGATGAATCCATAATGACCATCATTGACATACCTCTTGAGGAGCAATACTAAAAGATGTATTTTGATGGATCATTCACAACACATGGATCAAGGGTAGGCCTTTTATTTATTAAATCACAAGGGGATCTAATCCCTAAATCATTCAAGATCATCTTTACTTATACAAATAAAATGTTTTAATATAAATCACTTATTTTAGGAATCTGACATGTGGTACAATGGAACATATATTATCTCAAGGTTTATGGCAATTCTCAGTTAATCATCAATCAAGTTGCAAACCAATTTTAGAACAAAGATGATAAGCTAGTGCCATACAAGTCCATGGTTGACACTCTCAAGAAGAAGATTATTGACATTAAGTTTGAGTATATACCAAGAGAAAGTAACAAAACCATAGATTCTATGGCTACTATTGGATTTTTGATTCAACAAATAGACATGGCTAAAGAATATCAATTCCTCATCGATAATTTTCTAGTACCAACTCATACACCTTCAACCATTACACTGATTTGTGATATTTTTGGTCCTACCTCTATCTAGTACTTAGACCTTTATAAATACCTCTATGACAAAATTATACCACCCAACCTATCTCAAAATCAATCTAAAGCCTTCACACATCAAACCACTCATTATACCTTACTCACTTCAACTATTTACTACCATAGTTTTGATGGAACTTTGTTTCATTGTTTAAATTTGATAGAATATACTCTATCATTACAAAAATTCCATGAAGGAGTATGTGGATCCCACACTAGTAGGTAATTCTTATCCAAAAAACTCTTGCATACTAGTTATTATTGGCCCACGATGGATGCAGATGCAACTGCATATGTGAAGAAGTGTGACAAGTGTCAATGGCATGTTCATACCTTAGTCAAGACTCTAAAATCAATGTTGACACCATGGCCATTTGTTAGATGGAGCCTCTATCTCATTGGGAAGATCAATCCCACCTCATCCATTGGCCATATACATATCCTTACCATTATAAAATATTTCACTAAGTGGATTGAATCTATACCCCTCACTTACATGACTAGAAAGCAAATTTCCAAGTTCATTTTAAACCATCTCATTTTCCACTACAATATCCCTTCCAACATTATATCTGATAATGAAGGATCATTTAAAAATAAGGATGTTTAAAAGCTATGTGCTAAGTACCAAATCACACAACACTTTTCTATGGAATATTATCCTCAAGGTAATGGATAGGCCAAAGCATCAAACAAAATTATTGTCAACATTTTCAAAAAGATTGTCAATGATATCAATTATGATTGACACCTTTTGATATTCTATGTCCCTTGGGCATACCATACCAATCAATGTACACCTACAAGATCCACTCCATACTCACTTATTTTTGGTATAGAATCCATTCTTCCCATTGAGGTTGATTTACCTTTACTTTGCATCTCTTTTAAGCATGTTCTGGATGACAACGACTATTGAGTAGCTTGCCTACAAGAGATAGAGTTACTTGATGATAAATACATGGATGTGGTAAATAATATCCAAGCCTATTAAAATTAATTCTGGGGCTACTACAATTGGTATGTGAAACATAGATAATTTGAACTTGGTGATCTTGTCTTTAAATAGAACCAAAAGAATACCATGGCTAAAAAGAAGCATAAAGGCAAGTTCAAGTCTAACTGGGTGGTTCCTTTCATTGTTATGATAAACTATGGAACAAGAACGTACAGGCTTGCCACACAAGATGGAAATGAACTTGATGAGCTGATGAACATTATCCACCTCAAATGGTACTATTCTTGAGTGATTTGGTGTATTGTCTGTAAGGACCATTTTAATTTTTACCATATTATTAATATTCTTCTTTATACTATACCATTTTACCATCTTATCATCCTACTAACATATCACTTTTTATTATTACATATCTATTCTACCATACCTTACCCATCAACCAAATTGATTTTTCCCTCCCTACCCAGCCCTATGACCTTGGTTTTGTTCCATTTGGTTCCATCACCATTTTTAGCAAAAGGATTTAGATCCAGTTTTAGTTGTTTTTTCACACATTCCAAATAGAGATAGTATTTTGGAGTAGTAAGACAATAGTTTGGTAGTTGCATCATTAATTTCTTGTTCCATTATTGATACCAAGTGTGCCTAATTATACCAGCTATGGGAAAATTAGTGTCCCACTAGTATTGTTACTAATTAAAATTTCCTATGGGCAAATTAGTATCATTGACCTATGACATTGTGTCTTAGTTATAACTGCCTATGGGCAAACTAAGGGAAACATTTTTTTATCATGCATTAATGTACCAACTAGCCATTTCTTATGCAGTACTATGATTTTATACCAACTATGCCTATTTTTTTAAAAATTGGTTACTACACTAGTCAAATTCCTCCGCTGTATGGTGTAACTACATTGACTTGAGGTCCCATCCTGAGACTATGTAAGTAGTGCTTGATACTTATTGAGGTAAGCTTAATCACCCTAATACACACTCTCACCATTTTGAGAGAAACCTAAACCATGATATCATTATTTTATGAGTAACCTTAGTAATTCTCTCACCATTTTGTAAGATTAGACCATTTAGTGTCTCATCATTCTTGATTGAGTTGAGATACTCCAAAATTCCAAAAACATTAGAAAACCATTTAGTTAAAACCAAAAACATTGACCACTTCTTTTCCTTAAGCATTTTGGGAACCCTCACTAAGTCACATGAAAATCACTTGTCACTTAGTTTCCCCATCCTTTTTGGCCTTTTTATCCCATACACTTGCCATTTTTCAAGACCATTCCTATTCTTCTATCACATCCATTGTGTTTGTTTTTCATTAGTTATCATTTTCTTCCCATTTCTTAGGAGAACTACATTCAGCCTAAAGTTTTTGTTAGATATTACATCCATGAAACTATGTATGAATCATCCACTTGCCTAGCACATATGGAGATAGGTCATCTACCTCCTTCCTTTTATTGTATTCCCTTGGTCATGTTTGTTTGTTAAGTTATCACCTATTTTCTAGGGGCAATGTGCATCATGTTGTTTATACTAACATTAGGACTAACTATTCTTCATTTCTTTTTTTTGTTTATTTTCTTGTTTGTTTGTTTTTTATTTGTGTGCCTATTTTTTTTCTTTCCACATTGTTGCCTCAATTTATTCTATATGCATTCATTGGGTTTCATTCACATTTATACTTGAATCCATCCATATTCTTACATTGTCATCATAGTTTTTATCATTGGTGAATTGTTTCCCTTGAATATTGGATTATGGGAGTCAGTCCTTATGTATATTTCAACCTATTCCTCATGATTTTCTATCATGATGCCTACCATATAGTGCTACAACAAAAATAAGCTTCATGAAATCTAATTAGCAATGGTAGCATCGACATCTCCTTAGCACCAACATTAACAACATCCCTATCATATCTAAAATAGTGTAATTTCAACCTTTGTTAGTTTGGAAGAGAATCTCCCTACTAGTAGGTTGTTGTAATTCATCATTACCCTCTATTTCAAGTTCTCATCATCAACCAATCAATCATATTTTCCATAATCAGGGTCCAATGATTATAATCACCTATGGGCAAATTATTGTACACTATCCCACCTGCATTTCTCAATGATTATAAATACCTTTGGGAAAATAATTGTGTTCTCACCAAATTTACTTTATTTTTTCCAAAACTTGGGCATGTTGTTATCATGTTTGTCTTTCCTAAATTGGGCATCTTCATCTTATCAATGATTATAACTACCTTTGGTCAAATCATTATGTTATCATACCACGTTGCCACTATCGGGATACAATGATTATAACCACCTTTGGGAAAACCATTTTACACCATCCCACTTATATTATTGGAGATTTTGAATAAATTTTCAAACTCATTGTGTTCTCACCCCATCATCTTCATATGTTTTTTCCCCTTGTTTCACTTCTTTCTTTTGAGGGATCATTTACTAACCTACATGTGTCAGTCATTCCTTTGAGGGGGCATCATATAATTCATCCATTTTCATTGAATTTGTAGACATATAGGACCTTTTAATTCATTTATAGTATGTTATTTTTCATATAACTTGCAATGCCTTCCCAAATAGTGGCAAACTATAAACACATAAAATTGGCCACCAATAACCTCCAACTAGGCTTCAAATCAATTTCTATCAAAATACACAATTTGGCCTAAAAATAATAAATCATGTTAAATTAAGTGAACCTATCATATGAAAGTGTCAATTTTGGCCAATATATCCATAAATGGGGCATTGGATTTTATGATACAACTAACTTTGATTAGATCATTTTGAGTCAAAATGATGATTTTGCACCTGGGTGCTCTAGATTGCTCTTTTTTACAAATATATTACATGAGACATGTGCCTTTGTTATTTTGTGTTGACAACATCCTAAATGGGATAATGGTTCCTAAGGATATAACATTGCCTTTCTATTCCAATCTGATCAAATTTTGAGCCAATAATATAATATTTTATCTAATTTGATTAATTTGAGCACCAGTTTCCAAGATTTTCACCAAAATTGATAAATCATGTTTAAGACTAATTAATTTAAATAAAAAAAGATTAACTTAATTTTACATGGAATTTTTTGAATATTTAATTAATGGAAATTGGTTTCTAATAAATTCATCATTAGATGAGGTTATTTATGGGGTGGCATCCACAAGCCTTAATTGCAACAAATATCTAATTAAGTCCTCCCATGCCTCTTTAATGCCTCTCTATCCCAAATATTTATGAGGGAATTTATTGATTTTAGGATCTAAAATTTAATGGTTTCTTAGCCACACATATTCATCTTGAGATGGATGGTTTAGGTTCATTTTGATCAATTACAAA